>WAAE01018798.1:0-92265 GCA_013400495.1 Nicator chloris
AAATGAAATGCAATGAAATGAAACTAAATAAAACAAAATGAAATGAAATGAAAATAAGATAAAAATAAATAAAGTAAAGTAAAATAAATACAATGTTCAGTGTCAGAATCTGAGTGGCAGTTATGGCTATATTGGAAAATACGAGCCTCTATGTGGTCTCAATGTTTATTGAGAGAAATAAAGCTAACATGGATCTAGTCCAATCTCTAAAATTCTGCCACAGTGTGTTATTGCTAATTCTTGAAGATTAAAGCAGCCTCTGGCTCTCCCTCAGTGGCCCAATAAGTATTGCAGGCTGCCAGAAAATAAACAAGCTCTATTAATCGCCCTCTGTGGTGGTGTTTCTTCCAAGAATGGTTGGCACTATCTCTGTAGCCATTACAAGATCTTGTCAATGGCCATGACTAAGAAGTGGATGGGTAATTGTGATCCCTTTTTTCTGATTTCCTATATTCACCACAGGTATATCACACCACAGTGCATTTGGTATTAAAGATATTGACACTTCGTAATATCAAAAATTTCTCTTCAGGCATTCATTATCTACAAGAAAAGTATTGAAGAAAGCATCCCAAGGTTAAACTTTGCTGGTAACTGGTGTGGATTTAAATTCATTTAACAGTGGAATTCATGCTTGAATCACAACAGCATTTTCCTTTCCTCGGCAAAGTTTTGACTACTGACAGGGGTTTCTTTCCAGTAAAGAAACTCAAGACACCTTCAATCATTCCAATTGAAGACTCTGTTAATTGTGAATCAACTACTTAGAGCTGCATTCCATGGAACTATGGAACTGGAGAGAAAAAATAAACACAAACAATGCATTCCACTCTATTTTAAGAATTCTTTTTTTTCAATCAGTGAAGATATTAGCTCAGATGCACATTCTCAGCTCTCCCAGTGTTCTCCATAACACATCCCTTAAAGGAAAATCCTAATGAGGTCTTAGATTCAGACTGTGTTATGCTTATGTTCTTTCCAGTACTCAGGGGAAACAACACATTGCCAAAGCTCCATCAGTGTTGAGTATATCAGTATATCTTAGATGCAATACCTGGTGTGTGAAATCACTGTACACACCCAGGCTTTTCACTTTGAGACAATTCTTGTAAGTTATAATAAAGACAATATGTTTGCAAAATGCATTTTTTCCCGGACTAGCACTTATAACTGTTCACACTTTGGTTCATACTTTATCCATGTTTTCTCTGATCTTTGGATAAAGTGTCAAGAGGATGCATCAGGTGGTGTGGAATATTGATGTAATTTTCTGGTGACAGAAGAAGGGAGGCTTGCAAATGGAATCTGACAGCTCTGAGAAATGATGTGGGTAAAAGGAACAATACAAATCAGAGCATTAAATTTCCACTGCATTTTATTTAAAATTTAAGGAAAAGGAACTGCTGAGACATGTAAGCTGTTAATCATTACTGACTACAGCATATGCAAACATATAAACCCACTGATTTGGATGAGATTAAAAAGAAAAGACGCTGCATTCTTCCAGTGTAATTGATAAGGCTGAGTAAATAGCTCAGTGTACAGTACACTCAAGAAGCTGGTACTCAGTAGATTCTGTGAGAACAAGCAGCATTATGCTGTTGTATTCCAGTTATGAGATACAAGTATACTCTGGGAAAAAGTGAATCAAGCCCTGTCCCTGGGAATTTCTGCCTGATAATATTTAAGAGCTGCTTAAGGGGATCAACAGGGGACAGGAGATCTGGTCAGCTCATTTCCTGGGCCTTAGGTGCTAGTTTAGGCTGTTCTAGTTTCTTATTATTAGCAGCAGACCTAGGATTTGAACAGAGGGAAATTTAGTGCTTATGAGTTACGTACATGCTCTCCTTGCTTTTTTACATGTCTTTCCTTGATCCATGGATTGAGACCAGCACTCTGAAGTAGGGACGAGAAAAAAAGGAGGATGTCATTCCAGTCTCAGCAGGAGCTGCTGCCTTGTACAAACACAGCAAACACATACGCAGTGTCTAGCAGGAAAATTTTATGGTTTAAAAAGCAAAGCCTTTGAACTAAACACAAATCCTTTGCAGCAAAAGTTAGATGAATTTTTGTGTTCAGCACAGGAAATACTTTATGCATTTTTCCTTAGTGGAAGCAGCACAAAGAATAATTCATATTGAATTGAAGTTTTGTGGTGTCTCAACTTTGTTTAAAACAATTTTGAGAGTCCAAGTCTACATAGTCTGGTACAAAAATCTGGTTTTTTTGAATCGTTTAGCTGACACAGTGTGACCTCCTTTGAAGGATGCACAGCAGCCAGAGCAGTCAAAGAACAATTTCCTTTAAGACAAGAACAGGTTTGATTTTTTCTTGAAAGGCCTCATCTCTTTTTTTCATTGAAATACAGAACATTCTTACTCGCTCAGATGAATTCTGGGCCTCAGAAGTACTGTAAATAGTTTTATGTTTTAATAGCTAAAGAAGATGGATGGATATTTCTGGATGGGAAGTGAAGGGGCAGGTACAGATCTCCTCACTCTCGTGACCAGTGACAGGACCTGAGGAAATGGCCTGAAGTTAAGACAGGGGAGGTTTATGTTGAGTATCAGGGAAAAGTTCCTCACCCAGAGGGTGGTTGGTTGCTGGAACAGCTCCCCAGGGAAGTGGTCACAGCCAGCACCAGCCTGCCACATCTCAAGAGGTGTTTGGACAATGCTCTCTGCCACATGGTGTGACTCTTGGGGTGTCCTGTACAGAGCCAGGAGTTGGACTTGATGATCCTGATGGGTCCCTTCAAACTGAGCATATTCTATGATTCTGTGATGCAACAATTCACTCATTCATTGACAAACCTCCTTTTCAATGAAAAAAAACCCAAAAATAAAATTAAATGGATGATTTTGACTCCAAATGATGCAGGAAAATTGCATCTAATCCAAATATGCACCTGTGATGGGATCAGCACTTTCCGTTACTACTTCTGATCACAAGCCTCTTTGTCTGAGCTCAGCATTCAGAAGCCATTCTCCTTCCTAGGGCTGTTTGGGATTCATACAAAAGGGAAAGGCAGCCATAAATTGCTTGATAAATTGAATGTACTCACAAGACAAGTAGGGTGCACTGAGGCCTGAGCCACAGCCACCTTCATTTAAAGATGGTGGGAAGAGGCAAGCTACAGAGTAACTCCAAGGTATGGTACTTGCTCAAGTAGGACAGCTGGCATATGGACCTTCTAGGATGACAGACCCCAAGTCCATGGCTTTTGCTTCACAGGACAGAGCCTAACCATCAGGTTGGGAATGAGGAGTGCACTATTCTTTCTCACTGAGATCAGAACACTCTGTAACTTGAATTTGAGGTCCATGAGTTCAGAGAGACAGCAATGAGCAGACCTGGAGTTGGTAGCTTAGCAGTGTGTGATCTCTGCTTCTGAGGCAGGGATTAGATTTCAGGTATTCAGTATCAACACGCTCAAACTTTTGTTGTCTTTTGACCTTTTACTTCATAAAAGAGAGGAATCTTCAGTAGTGCTGCTTCTTTGTAAGAGAGACCAAAGTGCACACTGAGTGAAACTGGATTGAAGAGCCATTGCAAAGCTTTAAATGAAACATAGTTAGGCTCATAAAATTACTCTTTACCCACAAAAAGTTTTCTTTCCATCTTGTCCCCACAAAAAGACTTACATTTGCTTTTACTTTTTGTTGGGGGTACTTACAAAGTCTTGGTGATGGCTGCACACCACCTATGTGATTTTCCTGCACTGGGTAATTTCAAAAAACCCACAGAACTAAGTCAGCATGAAGTGTCTATGAATATAAACACATAAAACTCATGGAAGCATTGTTCCCTTAACATATAACATAGCCAAGCATTCCTTTCTGTTATTGCCATCTTATTATTGGGAAAATGCCCAGTCCTGCTCATTCTTACAACTCAGCAGGTTCTTTTAAGCCAAAAGTGTGTTTCAATGAGAGATGAGCTGGGAAATTCACTTTTAAGTTTCTATTAAATGATTTCATGTGACCTTTGCAACAAAATACCTTTTAAATAATCTCATATGACTATGATGACCAACACAGAACCAAGATTTTCAGACAGTAAGTTGGTAGAATTTGCTGAACCTAAGGTCGAAACAAAGACACTCATTCTTCCACAGGGGAAAAAAAAATGGATACTCCTTTGCCATCCTTCTGTTTTTGCAATAAACTTTTCCGTTTGTGCTGTGCTGTTTGTGTCTTCGGTACTGGTGATGAGTTAAATTCAACAGACAACAACAACATCATCCTGGAATTTAAAGCAATATTTTATTTTGGTTTAAGCCTACTGAAGTAGGTAGTATTAAAGGTGAATGGATGGAAACGGGTGTAATATGCTGAAGAATCAACTCCTTTGAAAGCAGTGAAAAGCCCAGCAATTGCCATTAGAAGCACTTTAGCAGCAGGCTGAGGGAGCATTACAGAGACACACAGAACAAATGGAGAGCTCATTAGAGACTGCAGCAAGCCAAGCAGATAGACTGGTTGGGTATTTCCATGTCTTGCTCCAGAGCTTCAGTCATTCAAGTCACCAAAAGAGTGACATTTTTGAAGCTGTATCTGTTTTGCTAAAGTATCAGCAAGCCAAGCTAAATTAGCAGATCTTAGTCAAGTAAGTCCCCGTTATATCAGCTCAGATAATGAACCACTTGATACAAACTTCTTCACAAAGTTGTGATACCACTTCTGCTATACAGCTTTGACCAGAACAATTGTAACTACTTCATTTGACTTTGCATCAATAGTTTCTTATTGTGCCTATATTCACAGTACCACATTGCTATTTCCAACAAGACAGCAGTGGCAGAATTCTTTCTAGTTCTTGGGAATGTTTCAAAGTGGGGAGTAGTGAGGAACTGTTTTGCACTGCCAAGATGGAATGTGACTTGGGATCTTGGCAATGAGAAATAGCATACAGGCTTGGGTGACCTACAAGTAAAAATTTCCTTTTAGGTATTAAAGTTTATTCACTTTACTGGTCATTCAGGAAAGGGTAAAGATTGAAATCACTAACTCCTCCCTCATTTAGTTCCTCTTAACAGAGTCTGTTTTTTTTCTCAGTTTGCATATGAAACAAGCTTTCATGCTAGAACTGATATGGCTTATTTCAGTTTCACGCTATTACATTTCCCAGTGCTAAGCAAGGGACTCCGGGCAGTCCAGCAATAGCTCTCCTTCAGCAATAAGAGAAGGCTTGGCACTGAAACATCCATCAAAACAGAATTCAGTGATGACAAACATAAAGGGATCCATTATCTGCTTTCCTGTATATATTACAGACCTTGGACCTCCCTGATTTTCAAGATCAGAGAGGCTAAAATGTGTGGCAGGATATGAGTCTGTAAGTACTATTCAAATTCTCCATGTAGCAATGAAGTAGGGCTGAGGCAGTACTGAATTTTATGCTGGCTTCCTGGGCAGGTGTGCTTTTCACCCTGGCTAAGGGACTTAACATTTTCTTAACTCCCAACAATTGTGGAATGCATTGCTAACCTCACCACAGCCTGCCACAAGTGCAAACAGCAACCTACGGCAGCATGACAAACCTAGCTCCGTGTCCAGCTTCGAGCTGCCTTCTCCTTCCAGCCACATGCATCCTGGCAATCATTCAGTCCCTTACTGTTCCTCACCTGCTTTTTGTGAAAACAATGTAATTTCCATTACTGGCATCCAAACCCCAATGTTATAAATATAAAAATCAGACGGCTATTCCCTCTTTCTTTATGGGATTTTCCAAGATTGTCTTGGATATATTTAGTATTCATGTGTAATGAGTCAGAGTGTCCACCTGTGGTCTCCATAAACCAATTTTGTAAATAGCATTGACTGATGTGACTCAAAAAAAAAAAAAGGCCAGTTTCTGTTTTCCAGTTTTAGTCTGAATTCAAACACTGTTTGCAGTTCCAAGAACTCTGTGGGTTTCATGCTCTGGGTCAGTGGGTGGGGAATACTGGAAAAGGCACACTCCATCCTGTCCCCTTGTTCCGGTGGGCTGTAGCTTTGCAGAAAGATGACTTTATTTTATAGCACAGTAAACAACCTTTTCATTTAGCAACTGTTTAATATGGAACATGTAGAAGCTCTGGCGTACATCTCATCCTGTGTCCCTTCCTCACTGGGACGTTGCTTTTGAAAAACACTGAGTTTTTACCCAGCACAAATGAATACAGAAAATGAGCTGAGGTCTGCTGAAAAGTGTGGAAGGATGTGAGTCTGACATTCTGGAGTGCTTTGAAGAATATGAGAGAACAACTTGCTTCAGTGTTCTGTTATCTAAGCTCAATTTAGCCTCCTGCTGATAGAGGTGGCCACGCTGTGAAGTGCACCTAAACTTCTTAGGTTGGACTGAAGTCACTTGTGTGTATTGTGAGGTCTTTCGGAACAGAACCGCAGGATTGTTAAGGTTGGAAATGCCCTCTAAAATCATGGAGCCCAATTGTTAACCCCACCTCACTGTGTCCATTGATAAACCCTGTACCCAAGTGCCACATCCACACACCCTTTGAACACTTCCAGGGGTGGTGATTTTCACCACTTCCTGGGGCAGTCCATTCAGATACCTGACCACCCTTTCAGTGAAGAAATTTTCCCTAATATCCAATCTAAACCTCCCTGAGTGCTACTTGAGGCTGTTTTCTCTTGTCCTGTCACTTATTGCTTTGGAGAAGGGATCGATCCCCACCTGGCTATAGCCTCCTTTTAGAGAGTTGTGGAGAACAATAAGGTCTCCCCTGAGCCTCCTTTTCTCCAGGCTAAACAGCTCCAGCTGCCTCAGTCACTCCTTCTCAGATTTCTGCCCAGACCCTTCACCAGTTCCATTGCCCTTCTCTGGACATGTTGCCCTTCTTTGGACTTGCTCTTGGTTTTTGAACAGCTGAACTGTGGGTCTGAAATGCTCCTGTATAAATTGAGAGGCCTTTTTGGTGCAAGAGAGACGTTTTGGATGGACAGTAAAAGACTAACAGCAAAGAAGGGGAGGCAGCTCATATCCTGTCAATAAGTGAAAAGTTGTGTTAGTTGAAGTTTAGATTAGGCTCCCTGGCAGATCAATATATCATGTCAAAAGAACCATCATGCATAATGTAGAGATAAATAGATTTGGGTTTAAAGTCAACTATAAAAGGGTAACTGAAATCAGCTCTGCAATGATGGCAAGCCCCGTCTCCAGAAAAGATAAACCTGAAATATACCTGAAACTCAGGTTTCAATTTAAAATTTGGCACTTCTTAAGACATTCTTAATACTTTTCTTAAGTTCTTGTATTAAAAGCTTTCATCTGGTTCCTTTGTAACTGCACAAAACAAGCAACTCTACAGGTGTTCTCTAGTTGCAAAAGGACACTGTAAAACCAGTTCAGATTAAGGCGTTGAAAGGACATGTAGAAGTGCACAGGTACATGCACTAGAAGACTGCATATATTCAAAAACAACCAAGGAAATAAACCAAAAGGATATGCTGAGTATTTAAACAGTCAGTTGACTTTAGTGGAAGGCAAAAGCTAAAGGCAGGCTGGCTGCTTCCTAAACAACTGAATGGAATAATTGTTGATTATGGCAGTGTCCGCTGTGCCTCTTT
Source organism: Nicator chloris (assembly GCA_013400495.1). Taxonomy (NCBI): domain Eukaryota; kingdom Metazoa; phylum Chordata; class Aves; order Passeriformes; family Pycnonotidae; genus Nicator; species Nicator chloris. The sequence goes on from WAAE01018798.1 coordinate 7,572, forward strand.
CAGTTTCTGCATTAAATGCATTGTGTTTAGGGCTTAGAAATAGATCCCTAACTCTCAACATGCATATTAAAAGGTCTGTTAAGACTCACAGAGCTTTTGAACCTGCCCTGAGTTGCAATTTTAATAACACTGCTTATTTTCCTTCACCACAATTTTATGAAATTTACAGTTAGGAAATGTTTTCATTATGAAAGTCAAGAAATGTAAGATACCTTGAAAGACTTTTACATTAGTGCTTCAGAAACACTGGAGTCTGGTGCTCAAAGGAAACGTCAAGGCTTTAAAAACCACTTAGGTGGGAATATACAGTACAATGAAAGGCAATATCTGCATGACTCTTTGCCAACTGAAACCACCGAGCACCACACAGATATATTAGGACGTGATTTCGCCAGGTGCTGACGTGTCTTGTGAGTCATTGTGTACTCTCAGCTCTTTGAAATCAACAGAACCAAGTCAAGAAACACCCAGAACTTACTGAGATCAGGTTTCTTACAGATTGGTAAAACAGTGTTTTCTGCTATATTTTTTGAGTAGAAGAACAAATGGCAAAGCATCTACTTGCAGACATCAAAATTACTAAAATTACCAGGGATCCAGCATTTCTCGTGTCGTAATAAATGCAAAGAAAGCAGCTGAGGTGGCAGATAACATGAAGTATGTTAATTTGGAATTACAGAGGCATTTGATAGCAAGGCAGTGGCTAAAGTTCTATCAGCATTTCTATTATAAACCTACTAAACCCAGATATTGTGTGCTTTCTGAGCCTCAGACTCATTCTAATGTTTTCATTTAATTAAGTAGTTTCCACTGAATGAAATCAAGTCAGATATAATAACTGGCATTCTAGATAACAATTCAGCTGAACTTTAGGAAATTTAAATTTTTTTGTACTTCTGTTACCTAGCAAACTTTGGTCTTTAACATTAATTGCAATGCTTATTATTCCATAACTGTAAGAAAGAGCTTTCTTATATTAAAAATAACCTGCAAGAATAGAGAGATTGCTCATTCTTTATGACTTTGTGCCAAGTGTTCCTGATGTAGATACGTGTGACTGACAATTTCGTCTTAGTGTTAAAATACGCACTAGAAATAAAATATAACTGACTTGAGTCCATTGTGTCTTCTGTGTGGGAATGGCATCTTCTGCCTATTGTACTTTGTGTTTTTTGGTATCTGTGATGCTATGTCAAGATTATTTACTGGCTTAGCACAAATTTTCAGTCTTCCTCAGGCTAGCAGTATTCTTTCTTGTGTATGAACTCCAGTTGGCTGGGCACTTTCCAAATAGGAAAGGCAGCTCAGCTTTTGTTTCAACAGAGTCACAAGCTAAAAAGGCATGACTGAAGCAGCAACTCAGCAATTAATGAAATCCAGTCAGGTCCCCTTGAGTATTAAGCAAAGCCAGACACCACTAGAAACGCAGCAACTATTATGGCTGTGACAGCAACTTGGCACAGACCAAAGGGAAGGAAGTACAGAAGAAAGAACCATAGGCAATTAAAGTAACCAGAACTTTAAGGTAATTACCCAGTCTGTAATACAGCCAAAGCCAGGATAAAGGCTGCTATTCTTGTGACAAGTGTCATCCAATATTTTACAGCCTGAGATGGTCAGGACTCAGCACCTCAGTGCTGGGATTCACCTGCAGGAGAGCACCCCAGCAGGGCAGGAGTGACTCAGGGTGAAGAATGTAATCTTCTGAATCATGATGCCACTTCCTGTGGCACTTGGTTTTGTTTCCAGGATTCCCCTGGCTATCTGATACTAGGTAGATGTTAAGATCTTAGGAAAACTGAGGATATCTAAGGTCTTGGACTGAGTTTGTGCCCATTGCAATGCTGTCAGTGTTGCTGGCTTTGCCTCCAGATTGAGGGTTTCTTTTAATTTCCTCTAGGCCTTATAAAGGTAAGAAGGTAGGTCTAATTTTAAAATATGGCCTCGTGTCTTTTAAGTGTTGCCCAGCCTTCTGGTTCCATAGTCATTTAAAAATTAGTCAGTGTTTCCACTACAAACTCCTCTTTTGGGGATTTATCATTGCAATAAAAACATGTTCATGGCACATATATACTCACAAATTCTCTGGTGAAGGAAGCTGAATTCAAATGTTAAAAATTGCTGTATTAGAGCAGGATACAAGGAAAATGACAAAGAACTTGATTCTGAAATGAATGCAAAATACTTGGGTTTAAGCATCTGGGGAATTCTGTTGAGTTCTAGAGCTTTGCTTACATTGTTAATAAGCAAGCACAGGGATCTGAGTAATTAATAGTTGTTAAAAACAAGTAATAAATTAAATAAATAGGCACCATAAATATGCCTTGCATTCATTCAAAGAAAAGCCACATTTGTCTAGAGGAAAGGACATAGAAGAAAGCACATATAGGAAAGGACAAAGATTACAATCTTAATACTGAAAATAGTGACATCTCAAAACACGTAATGAATTTCAGATGTGCTTTTTACCTCTGCTCTTGTTCAATTTCACTGTAAGAAACTCAAAGAGGTTAAAAGAGGTTTGTCTCCTACCTCTTGAAGGTTTGCTAATGCTGAGTCTTATGCATCTTCCTTCTACCTGCTCATAATATCTGCCTTGCATAGATATAATAGGAAAAATTAGTATATATTACAGTTATTGAAGGAAGACTGCTGTGTGATGGAGAGAAATTGAATGATGTTTCTATAGCTAACTGATTCTTCTTCTAAGGCTAGAACTCTAATCCAGCATTCCTTCTCTATTCTTTCTTGTAGCACACGTGCCTGCTGAAGGGATTAAAGACACAATTTGTAAGAGTTACTTTGAAGAATAAGGGAAGAATCTGGGTAAGGTCACATCTTTTTCACATACTCTGCACCAAGTCCCAGGAGCAGATGTATTCCCAAAACAACGGAGTGGTGCACTTATTTTGCTGAAACAAGTAAAGCAGGTGAGGATAATCTGGTGAACAAAAACAAAAAAAAACAAGCCAACATCCAGAAAACCAAACCAAACTAAACCAACCCTCCTAACAATTTTCCCCATGGAGGTACTAAGCTGTTTCTTTAAAATTCAAATATATCAAAATGGTTCTTTGGCCTGAAAACTTTGTCAAGTGCCTTGCTGCTTCAGACAAGAAAATGTTTTTCAGTAAAATCTTTTGAAAATCAAGTCACTTAAAACCGTTAGTTTATAGTTACAAACAACTGGAACTCACATGCCTTTGGGCACTTGTGTCAAAAAAGCTTTTACAGAGAAAGGGTCAATACACTCAGACCCAGCAAAGCACTGCTGATACTTTGTCATATTTTGTCAGAATGTTACAATGAAGAAAAGCCAGCTGGGAAGGGCTGTCTCTTAACAGTTCAACCAAATTTTGTGGAAGGATACTTGTCTTAACAGTTCAACTGCATCTGTTCACCTCCACTGGCACCACAATATGAAAAACATCAGAAAACGATTCCTTGTGAAAAAGGAAAATTAACTAGGGCTGAAATACCATAATGTTATTATTAAATTGGCCTTAGGGGTAGATATCCGCATAAAGAAAAAGTCGTAGGAAAGGGACAATTTGCCATAAATACCTACTTGCATTAACTAAGCGAAACACTAAATAGCTGGGTCTGCTTGTGTTGGGCAGCAAGCCAGTGACAAATGACACCCTGGAGGTGTCTGAATGGTGGCACTGGGTGATGTGATTTAGAGTTTAGGGGTTACAGTGGCAGTGCTGGGTTCACAGTTGGACTGGATGATCTTCAAGGTTGCTTCCAAACTTGACTTTCTATGAAATCCAAAATCAAGGAGTAGGTTTGCTAAGCCTCAGCTCAGAATCCTGGCTCAAGACTCAAAGAAGTATCTATAATACTTAGTCTTCTTTATGACTAAAGCCATTTTTTAAAGCTTCTTCATAATTTGATTTGGAGGCTGGATGGGTTATCTTCCTATTGATTTTAAAGTATCTGCCAGTTTTCCTATAATTCTGCTCTACTGTTTACTACAAAGGCTCAGTTTCTGCTTACAGCCCACCTATTATTTGCTTTTCTCCTTCCCATGCCTTGGAGATTACACTTGCCTTTGGTTTAGGTTCTTGAAAAGTGACAGGTACATACGAATGGATAACTGATCCATTAAGTGCAGCAATGCTGAGTTGGTAATCACGGTCCACACACATCATTGATCCTTGCAGGTTTTTGGATGCAATGGGAGTTTTTATACACTATGACACTTTGTGTTCAGTCTGGGCATGACTAAATGAGAAATGGCAGGCATGCAACCTTGCAGAAGGAAGGGTTCTTGGGAAACCCCAGGTTTGGTACTTCCTTATTTCAAAGTGTTGATTTTGTAACCAGATCTAACTTCATGTGAATCAGCAGCCAAGGGAGGAAAGAGTCAATGAAAAAGGCAACTGAAGATTGTAGCAGGGCACAAAATTACCTGGCTGAATTCAGATTGGCCAGATAGGCAACTATCTAGCAATTCTCAACTTCAGACGACTTGATTTTACACCTAAAAAAAGGTGTGAGTTTCAAGTGTATGTTGCTAATTTATTTTGTTTAAGAAAATCCACTCTGTTCACATGAAACCACCTCTCCATCACCAGTGGGACATTGAGGCTGACTGTAATAGCTGCACATAAGCCAGCTCTCTGAGCAATCATTTATACACTCAGCTACCAGCCACGCATACCTTATTTCCAGTGGAGAGAACTGATGGAAAATGGGGTGGAGAGGGCTCCTAAAGTGGGTCAAAGGAGGGAGCCTTTCCCAGTCCCCATTCCCCAGAGAGCAGCTCCAGTATCTCTGTAACCTCTTCTGCTGTGCTGGCTGCAGTGGAGCTACACCAGCATTATCTTATGGTGCTGGCAAGCTGCCACAGCTTCCCTGAGCTCAGACAGGGAGAGGCAGAAACATCTCTGGAAAAATAATTTTTCAAGACAAAAATCATGTATTTCTTTTTACAGTAAGAGCTCATCCTTTTTGTCCTGCCACATACATGTGTGCACACACCTCAACCACATTTCAAAGCTCTGCTGGAATCGCCAAAGATGTTAGAACTTCTCAGGATGAAGTAACAAGAACATTTTATGCTGAAGTGGGTCAGGGCTCCCAGGTGTGCAGGTAGAACAACTGCCACCCTGATAATTAAAGCAATATAAACTATAGCCTACCACAGGCTGGAGAAAAATTTCCTCCTTTCCTCTGTTCCCACGTATGAGTTGCGAGTTGCTGGTCCAGATTATCCCAATAAAAGTGCTATCAGTGTCAACAGGGTGAGAGGAATCCTCAAAAGGTTTCTTGTCTGGTCTTCCTGAATTAATCTGAATTTTAAATGTGCAAAATAAATGCTGAGTATCTGCCACAACTATTACAGGAAGAAAAAAAGAATAATGTCACATAATAGCTCATGTCTCTCTCAAAATGCTTTGATGTCAGAAACAAAATACTCAAGTACAACTATTTTTCTAACTTATTTATCTTGGGGGTTGCCAGAGGAAGGTCTTTTTTGCCTCCCAGACCACCACAAAGTTGAGACATGGGGAACAAGTGATTGTCCACATGACTCTTCTGTGAAAGTTCTGGATTTTCCAAAGGGCCGTTTACAGTTACATGTTTATTCATTTTTCCAGTCAGTGAGCATTACAAAAATAAAGGACAGAAAAACAGAGGTTGTGCTAATAATTCCCAAGTGACTATCAAGAGCATGCAGTTTCAGTCTCTGATGCAGATGATAACAGAGTTTCTCAGGAAGCAAAGGGAATGCACAGCCCAGCTTTGTGAAATTGTTTAGAAGCTAAAAATTTGTATCCATAAGGTCATATCAACAATTGATTTTTAGGTGATTCTTTGAATTATTGGTAGCACTTGTCACATTTTCTGGCAGATACCAACTTTAATAATTGTAGTTAGGTATTCAGAAATTTTCCATCAGAGCTGAAAAGCCCTGATGGTCAACAAATACATCTATGGCTTAAAAAAAAAATAAACCTTTTAACTGAAGAAACAGTACCAAACTTCTGGTCTTCTAACATTCAGAAATATTCTGTAGTTGAGATCTAGACTATTTTATTTTTTATTGGATTTTCTTTCTTACAAAAAAAATCAAGTCAAATTAGAAAACTTCTGTGAATTTGACTAAATACTGAGAATGTTGGGCCATTTTACTGCCCTCCAGCATGATTCACTGAATAATCCAATGTGTTGCTTTGCTCCAGTAGAGGCGAAATAAACTCTACCTTGCTTCCTCATGGGGATGTTGACAATAGATAAGCTGTTCATCTACATTAAATGTAACAACTCTTCTTTGTGATTTCTCCTTTTTGGAAACATCTGAAACTTCTGAAGAAAAAAAATACACACTGCTAAGCCATGCCAAAACAAAAGCTATTATGGACAAATGTTGTACTGTTGGCAAAAGCTCAAAATTGTCTTCAGAGACAGCTTTCTGCATGAGTCTCGTTATCTTTATCATATTATTTGTCATGTGATTTCACCCTGCATTTTTTCTACTTTCCACAGTAAGTGAAAAACAGTCTCTTGCAGTAGAAGGACCTTTGATATGTCCATTCTTATGTTCTTCTATATATACCCGTTCCCCTTGTGAATTTACATCACCCTGTTGAAATGAACCTGGTGAAGAGGTGAAGTGGGCTCTTCATAGTTAAACATTCCTTTTTCCATTCTATATTCACAAAGAATTTGGTACAAAACTTGGGGAAGTTAATGGGAGTTTTTCATTCATTTGCATTGAAAGACATGCTGGAGAATCTCATTCCAGTTCTGTAGCTTGCCTTTATTTTTTCTCTTTACCCTATTTCTTCTTTCCACAAAATAAATTGGGATATTCTCTGATGCTTTCATGTCTTTTCCATTTGCATCATGCATCATTCCCAAACCTTGTCATACCTATCAGGTATAACAAGGTGTGTCTGAAAAAGCTACCTGGCTTTCTTATTCTCATTCATGGTGAAATTAGTCAATACCACATACAGGACAAAGTCAAATGCTTTGTGGAAATCTAATAGAATCAACTCTCCTCTCTGGAGTTAAGAGATACAGCCAAAGGAAAAATACAGGCACAAATTCCGGACCTGAACCGTTCTTGGGAAGAACCGTGTAAGCAATACTGGGGCATTGTGCCAAAAGTTCTTAGCTTTGCTGAATGTAGACTGACTCACAGGATCATCTTAGCTCTTTCTGTAACCACTGCACTGGTTGATCTGCAAACCAAATATTCTTCCCCTGCATAATGAGGGATGACTCTTCCCTTTATCACGCAAATTGTCTGTGTCATCTAAAAGGTTATTTAGGCAAAATGTTGAGGTTTTAACCTCAGATAAAGATATTTGCAAATATCTTAACTCTGTCCTGGTTTGAGACTCCCTTTTTTTTTCAAGTGAGACAAAATGGGGCATCATGTCAGAGTAACCAAGGTCACTAGGAAGGCAAGGCACCCCCAATTTCCTTGTCACTGTAGCCATATGGAAAGCAGAAAAGGCTCTGGGTAAGCCCTGCTCAGCAATAGCAAAAACATCTCTATATTATGAACCCTATGTTGATAAGAACAAGATCTCAGCCACCTCTCTAAATGAAAGACAGAGGTAAGACAAGGTTCTAACTTAAATAGCTGTGGAGTTTGTCAAGAACACTGTATGCTGCAGCGAGTGAAATCAGTGGGCCTTGGGACTATTATCTAATGGAAGCAGACCAAGCATTGCTGTAGGCTGAAAAACTTCACTGGTAAGTGTTACATTTGAGGAAGAAAGCTGCTCTCTAATTGTAATGCATCATGATAAATCAGCTTTTAGGAAAAAGAATGTTGAACTAGTTGGCATTTGGGCCTAAAATTGATAGAAAGGTATAAATTCTTCAAATACAATTGTTTCTTTAAACAGGTAAGTGTATTGAATATACTTTAATAAATACGCATTTCAGAAGATCCAGCAGGTTACAAAACAATGGTATGTAGCCATTAGCGCAGGGTACTTGTATTACTACTTGAAGTAGTAATATAGAGATGACACATCTTCCAATCACCACCAGCAGCTCTCAGCAGGAATCATTCCATGAAATTCCCAGGCTTATGTTACTTATGTGTGCTGGTTTTGGCTGTGGTTGAGATAATTTTCTTAACAGTGGCTGCTGTGGGGCTCTGTTTTAGATTTCTGCTGAACACAAAGTTGACAGTACAGAGATGTTTTTGTTATTGCTGCGCAGGGCTTGCACAGAGCCAAGGCCTTTTCTGCCTTTCATACGGCCACGGTGGGGAGGAAATTGGGGGTGCCTGGGAGGTTGGGAGGAGACACAGCCAGGACAGGTGACCCACACTGGCCTAAGGGAAATTCCAGACCACAGGACATCATGCTCAGGATACAAAGCTTCGAGGAAGCAGGAAAAGGGGAACATTTGAGTGATGGTGTTTGTTGTCCCAAGTCACCATTACATGTGATGGGGCCCTGCTCTCCTGGAGATGGCTGAACACCTGTCTGCCCAAGGAAAGCAGTGAATTGATCCTTGTTTTGCTTCACTTTTGTGCAAAGCTTTTGCTTTCCCTATTAAACTGTCTTTATCTCAACCCACAAGTGTTCTGGCTTTTACTCTGCTGGTTCTCTCCCCACTCCTGCTGGAGGGAGAGTGAGTTAGGAGCTGCCTGAGGTTTAGCTGCTGGCTGGGGTTAAACCACAACAATAGGTGTGTTGGTTTTGACTGAGATAGGGGTAATTTTCTTCACAGTAGCCGATATGAGGCTGTGTTTTGAATTGGTGCTGGAAACAATGTTGATAAGACAGGGATGTTTTAGTTACTGCTAGGCAGTGCTTACACAGTGTCAAGGCATTTCTGCCTCTCACATCACACCACCACAACAGTGGAAAGCCAGCCTGTATCACCATAATGATCCCTTCTGTTTTAAAAGCTCTCAATACCATACATAATTCCTGTAATTAATCTAGCTCCATAGGCTTCTGTTTACGTGTCAGTTATTTTGGCTGTGTGTATCAGAAGAAATAACTGGTTGCAGCCAGTCAGGGTTTATTGAAAGTAGGGAATTGCTATTTGGAGCGAAGTCTGTTTCTAAAAAGTCTGCTGTATAAGCCTATGCTCATTGGAAACACTGAAGTTGATCTTGATGACACATCCTATTTGCTGAAAGTTTACGGTAGATTGACTCATGCAGTTTTATGTTGTGCTCAGTTCAAAACACTTTTTTTTTTTTGGTTGAGTGGTAGCTGTTTCAGTGGTTACCTTTTGGTTTGATGGTTTGTTTTTATAGGGCAGAGAAAGTTTACCCAAATTACGAGCAGTTGCCAGTATTGCCTGAAGAAAAATGTCATTCTGACATTGATTTCTTTGGGGAATGAATCATACATCTACATAACTTTTACCAGAGCTGTCTGTCTAGATTTTTGATCTTTTTCTTTCTTTTAGTACAAAGTTTGTCACTTGAAACAATGTGTGATGTCTCGTCTTAAGCATATTTATAGTTTTCCCTCTGTTTACCAACAGTTCTGTTCTGTGTGTCATTTGTGTCTGGCATATGCATCATCACTAGTTCCATTTCAGTATAGAAACCCATAATTTCACTTTATATTTTGTCCATATGCATCATTTTTGTGGCTATGTTTTATCCATGATGGGGCATTACAAGGAGGCCTTCTTAATGATAGAAACCATAAAGTGTCCCAAATATAGCACAGTGTGGATAATTGCAGACAGGAGTTCAGAGGTATTTTTGGTTTTGACACTTAATGACTGCCTACAGGGAAGTTTTATTGAATTGCATCACATAAAAAACCACAAACAGAAAACCAGTGACACATTCCTTTAGAGAGCTCCCTTGAGCTCTAATCTAATCCAAAGAAAATCAAAATGGCCAAATCTTTAAATCAGCACAAACAGAAAACCCAAATAATGAATACAGCTTGATGGATTTCTTCAGGCTAGATCCTGTTCACTTGAAATCTTCCACTTACGAGGAAAGGACTGAGGAATCCCAGGAGCAGCAAAATCAAAGCAGCAGATGTTTCTAGTCTGGTTCTAATCTCACGTAATTAAAAAAACAGATAAATCATAACTTCTCACTGTCTCATCCCTGATTTCTTTTTAAGATTGATAATTCCCTTCTTTCCTTGTTCTATTACTGTGAGTCCCTGTTACTTACTATTTATTAAGTGCTGATTGATGCAAATCTTCGGAGGTATAAAGCCATAATGTTTGCCCTGATATTCAGGGGCTCTCATCAACAAATCTCATCTCTTGCCCTTTGTTTCCTTGAAAAAGGGCAGCTCAGCATTCACTTTCTGACTCCATGGCCAGTCTGCCCCCCCATGGAGCAGCACTCACTGGACATGTGCCTGTCTGTATGGCAGAGCATGACAGCAGGTACAATCATCACATCTGAGAAGCTGTCACTAAGCCTTCACTTACTGACTCATGCCCCACCACAAATCCTTCTTAAGGTAAAATGTGAACATCTTCCTAGTGTTAATTGGCAGCAATTCACTTTCAGATTGATTAAGCCTAGAAATTATTACTTTTTAAAAAGTTACCATTGAAAATAAGCCAGTTCCAACTGGGGAACTGTCATAGGCAGCATTGAGCAGGATGCAAGTCAAAATCTATTTCCAGTGCTCATCTGTACCCTTGTGAAATTGGCTTCCCACCCCTGTGAGCAGGCACTGTGCCATCCTGCTGCAGGGGTACGAGAGTGGGCAGCCAAGCCATCGTGTGCACACACTGACTGTGGGCAGGAAGGGCACAAATCCAAGCCCAGGAATGTGGATGCAACAGCATGGCTGGAGTGTAAGTACAGATTCAACAGTAAATAGACCGTGTCAACAGCATGAGGCTGGAATCACCTCTGATATCAGCCAAACAGCCTCCTTCTCTGTGTGAAGTCATTTTCATTGCCAAGGGATCAAGACATAAACTGCACCAGAAAAGAGGTGAAGAAGGAGAAAAGCAGTCAGATCTTTGTGATGAGTTGTACATTCATGCTCTCCCTGCTCTTTGCACAGCCTTTTTGCTTTTGATTAGGTTGTTGGTCTTTGGAAAGAGAACAACTGATCTGTGATGCAACACTGTGGATGCTTTGCATGGCAAAAGTCTTCTGTGCCATAAAGCCAAGGACCAGTTAAGATGAGAGGTAATCACTTACCATTAACCCAACTGCTCATAAATTCAGGTTTCTTAACTACTTCTGGCTGGTAAGAACTTAAGGATGTGCTTTTAAATGCCTGAGGGTAAGACCTCTTTGCCATAGAACAGTATGAGAACCTGGCAGGATCTACTCTTTGCTCCCAACTCATGGTGTTCTGACCAAACTGCAAGCACCTAGCAGATTGTGACAATTTCTTGCCCCTTAGATGGAAAGTGACCCTGAAACCCATAAGAATAAAGCCAGAATCTCCAAAACACTTGGAGAAATGACAGAGCTACATAATGTTTTACTGATGCTGTTGAACACAGTCCAAGACTTTGGAGTCAAGTCTTTGGAACTGATTTAATCTTACTTGTAAACTCATAAATTCTTTTGAATGCTGTCATAAATTCCCATACATTAAACAAAACCATACCCCAGTTTTTAGTGATGAGAAATACTGTGCTGATTTATGGACTTTTCTTCTATATCTGTACTTATACTGCTGCACCCAGAGAGCAGGTAGATTAAAAAGCAAAGCATCCAAGTAGGTGTCACTTCCCATGTGGGGATGAGACAAACAAAAACTTGAAGTCTAGGAGAACCCTGCCTCAGGGAAAAATGCAGAAAGCTCTGTGGTTCTCAACAGTTTCTATCAATGACAAAGACATTACTATTCAGAAATCTTTTTATAAGCCCTGTAGCTCTTTTGTTTCCTTGCCAGAGGTGGCTCAGCAGTTATTCCAAGTGATGTGAATTACTCCTAATTGGTAGAAGTCACAGCAGTCCTTTCATGCAGTCTGTGCTAGTACTGTACTTTATATGTCAAACCACTATTAAACAAAAACCCAGCCATAATGACATCACATTGTATACCTAAGCAAGTATCCACAATTCAGAGGCATACATATGGATTGGGGAGTGGAATCCAGACTTCCAGTTTCCAAATCACATTTCAAATTCTCCAAATTCAGCCATAATCATCACTGAGTAGGAAAACCTTCTAATTTTAAAATCTTTTTTTATTACACAAAACTTGAACTTGTAAAAAGACTTATTTCATTAGTAGGTTAAAAAAATAACAAACCAAAGGGCTTTCTGAGTATGAAATGAGTGATGGAGTTTTTTTCCTTTCGTTTTGTTATGCTGCCAGGTGGAGAAAAGGCCACCACCATCACCCTGGCTCCTTTACACTAACAAACAGTCTGGCAGACAATAGCCAGGAAGATGGGAGAATGAGGCTCAAAACTTTCTTTTTCTTGCCAGAACGACACACACACAGACATGAAACCAATGTTACAACACATGACACAACGCTGTGAGTCCCCAAACAGCAGGGAAACAACTTAGGACGTAAGATAGAGTTCACTGGGCAGGACAGATGTCGTGAGACACATTTGGTAGCAGGGTTCAGGCAGTGACCAAGGCCAGAAGTCTCTGGGCTTGGAGGGAGGTTTTCAAGCTTTGTCTGTTTTCCCACTCTCTTGTTTTCCTCACATCCTTGCCCTCCCTTTTAGCTGAACCTTGCAGGGCAGGTAGCTGCCTCCTGGTTTGTTGGTGTTTCTTTTGCAAACTGCTGAAGGAAGTGCTAAAAGCTGTTTGGCTCTAGCTGTCTTCAGAAGGTATGCAGCTGAGTTTGAACTGAAAAGGAAGAAAAAAAGAGAAATTAAATAATGATGAATCTAGGTGATCTGTATAATAATAACCTATAAGGTTAACCTATAACATGGGTAATGCAAGACACATCAGCCGAATTCTAGGACCAGGAGAGTAAGATAAGTAAGACTGGTAGAGCTTGAGGTTTGAAGTTGTTGCTCTGCATGATAAACAGGTTTCATATAAAATCCACAGATCAGCACATCACCTATGTACCACTTAGTCATTTTAGGGTTTTCTCCTGGCCACAAGCCTAACATCTGCCATCTCCTGTGACTATGTCTGCCTCTATCACATGGCTTTCTCCAGAGCACCTCACACAGCTCACCACTTCATGGAAGGGTTTCAGAGCGTGCTGGAAAGCAAAGCTCAGCTTTGCCCTAATCCGAGGTTTTGTGCAAGGTTCTGTCAATTTGTGTTGCAATGTCAGCGGCTTTTCTGTTCTCTTAAGCAGTGTTAAAGAGAGAAGAATCAACCTTTTTCAGTTTGTCATGGTGAGGAGTATATCTATTCCCTTGGGGCAACCTGTGCACCACTTTGCTGCTAATCCATACTATAAACTTAGAAAGCAAACACAAAAGACTGCACACCAGTGCTATTTCAGTTCACAGGGCTGTGTGTCCAGATCTGTTTCTAAATAGAAATACTTCCATTAGCCATGCAATCCTCTGTTTAATTGCTTACATGATTTTTATTTTTTTCAGAAAGGAGCCTCAAACCAGAATGGGAAGGGTATAACTAGGCAGTTCAGAAGGGCGATTCCAGGCAGAACATTATATTTGGTTCCTATTTCTGCAGCCCAAAATAACAACTCTCCAAAGAGCATCAGGGATGTTCGAATTCCAGAGCCAGAAATGAGCTCCATAGCTCAAGATATGGTGTGATCTCTAAGAGGAGAGTGAAGAACTCTAAAAGACAGAAATGCCTGAGATTAGAATGTAAAAATCTGAGGCTGGGTACATGTCCATAATCTCTTAAGTGTAAACAAACAGTTAAATTTATGTCAGGGAGCAGCATGTTTAGTTTTCTGAAGAAGACATGTTTCCCAGAAGGAATTACATAAATATTTATAAAAATGAAGCAGGAAATATTTTCCCAGGGTAGGACACTGTTCAGCACTGCATCAGGCCAGTGGAAGCTGGGGTTTATTTTGTCAGTCTTCCCCTGGAACTGAATCATGGCCTTCTTGTTTGCAAAAATCTGTTCTGACACAGGAAGAAGCTGCACTTAGATAAACAGAGTTACAAGCCACATTGAGTATTTCATTTCTGTCACATCTCTGAATATATTTGTGAATGCCTTACATTTTTGGATAACTTCTCTGAGTGATTGCATGGAAAACAATAGCAATAAGTATCTGTCTTAGGAGTCTCTGAAAGCCTGGTGCCATTATGCCAAAGGTGCCTTCAGCAGAACTGAAAGCCTACAGGTTAACAGACAGGGAAGCATTCTCAATCTGAGTGTTCACAATAAAAATGTTTATGAAACATTCACTGTAAGCCAGGACATTCTTGCTAAGTGCAAAAGTTAGAAACAAAAAGTTGTGATGCAGTGCTACCTGAGTAAGCAGAAGTTACACACAATTGATGTCTGTTTATCCAGTGGGGTGCAGCGTTCACTACTGCACCTCATAAAGCACCCAGCAGCTCTCTGAATCCGTGGTCTGCAACTTGAGCTCCTTATGAGATTTCAGTGCTGACCAGCTGTTCTGCTCCCTGGGCACCAGCTGCACCAGCTCCAAATCCCTCCTGCCTCACAGTAGATACATACAGCTGGAACCTGTGTCAGCTTTTCTATTTGGGGGCTAAAAGCTGAGGGGAGTGGGAAAGGAGAGGTAGGAGCATCCCCAAGAAAGGGTTGTAGCTCTAGTGCAAACCTAAAGTTCTCCCAGAGTGCCATCCCTGTGTCAGACCAGAAAAAGCTCACACCCATCCCTCGAGGTACCCAACTCAACAGAGAGCCAAAGTCATCATCAGGAAACAAGAGAGACCATAGTTGATAGTGGAGCATGAATTTCTATACAGCTGAGGCTGATAAAGCCTCTCATACGTCCAACAAGATGTTGGATGATGATCTATAATTAGATCTAGGACTCTAGATTAGAGTCCTACAAGCTCTGTTTACTAAACATATAAGCCATAAGATTTTGGACAATTTTGTCCTTAGGTTGATTGTTTTTGTCAGTAATTTTCAGGCATATCAAAATCTAGTCATTGTTTATGTCTTAATCAGAGGAACAACAACTGGTGGAGACTGTGTTAACAGGCTCGAGTAGCCATTGGATGGTGTCAATACCAAAAATGGCATTTCACAAAATAGCCCTAGGATCACTTCCCTCCCTACACATTGCAAACCACAATACTCTGCCCTTCCTTTTCCATTTTCTCTAGGCTTTGCCACCATGATTGATGTATCCAGCATGACAGAATGAAACACCCCAAAGCATCATGACCCCTGACACCAGATGAAAAACCATCTAGGATCTCAAAGCAATGAAATATTCAACCTTTTTATTTTTTCTCTTCAAGTGCTCCCAAGTTTATTCAGTACAGTAAGGTACAGAAGGGGAATGTTCTCCTTAATGCTGAATTTGGGTCAGAAAGGATGCCAGCAGACTCTCAACACTTACAGCTGAATCAGCCCATGGTTACAAGCAGGACATATTAACCTGAAGTCCAACCACAGGATCTGTGACTGTACAAATGATGAAAATTGGCTGTAGATCTGGTCACCTTTTGATGAACAGTATTTCAGCATGTTGTCTGTGCTCCTTATAGTCTGTTGACATTTAGCTGCTAACATCTGAAGAGTAAGCAAATGAAGGTTATGCAAATCTCCATGGCAGTTACTTGGACTCCGAATACACAATGCACAAGACAAAGGTTACCTAACTAGTGCTCCTCTCAAAGAACAGAATCTTTCTGGATATTTTTTCATGCCTTTTCAGGGTTTCCTTGTAAAACACTCATGCCCCTGGAAGCGTTTGTTTTGTGACTTTTATGTCTGGACGATGTGGCCTAGTTTGTTTTTCTTCCTTGCCTGCAGTCATTTCTTTAAGCCTGATTCAATGAGAATTAACATGCACAACAGGCATTCTGCTTTGTTAAATCTCCATCAGCAATGAAGCTGCTTGAAGATTTTTCAGTGAAACTGGTTGGATAAATACTGATTTGCCAAAACCCAAGCTTTCTGTGGTAGTACATCAGTTTTGATGGATTGCCTGTTAAGGCAGGTTTTCTAGCTCCAGGACAGCATTCCCGGTCCAACACACAGGAAGACATAACTGATTAGCACACAGGCTGTAATAAAGCAATATAACCTTAAGGCTCTATTACAAGCACTGGTTTGAACTAGGCAGAGAAATAATTAAAATCTGGATTTCCTACATTTTGAGTAAGTGTTTTCATTTACCAAGTTTTTAGATCCATTAAATCTAATTTTTCACAGTATCTTCAGGGGCCTTGTGACTGTCATGAAGGTGGGGTGGGGGAGGGAGGTGGAGGTCGGGGAAGAGTAGAGTCTTGATTTATTTTCTAAAGTGGAATGAAAACATTTGTAAATTATCCCACCACTGTCAGAAAAATGTTCCCTGCTTAGCCTCAGATAGTAACTGAAGTAGTTATACGAATGGTTTCCTCTCTCACTTACACTTTACCCCTCTTTATCCCTGATAAATAACAAACAAGTCACTGTAAGTCTCTTAGTACTGTGAAACAGATAGCATCATTCATGTCAGTTTGGCAACATTTCCCAAAATGCCTCCTCCAACCCTAAGTACACTAGCTTCCCACTCCTACACTCTCTATTCTTGCTCTTACATTGACCTTCTGCTCACAAAATGGAAAGTGAAGAGAAGAAAAAGTTAAATAAAACAGATTTATAGCGTACAAGTCAGAGGCACAGTTCCCAATACAAATCACAGAGGAACAAGTTTATTTCTGGTATAACTCTACTCAACTATAATCCTGGCTTGGTCTTTCGTCCCCCTCTAACTGTGTGTACCCATTATCAAGGCTACATTTGAGGGGGCAAGTTAGATGACATTCTTCAGGACAGACACCACTATTTATTTCTGAAAAACACTGTATACAGTTTAACAACAACAACAAAAAAAGTGTTTCGGAAAGGGGGACAGTCTGTGAGCAGGATAGAAAGAAAAAGGGAGAGAAGTATCTTAATCCTTCTTGAGACTTTGACCAATATTTTATCACAGATGAAAGCCTGAAGTCAGAGCCTTCCTTCAGGCTTTAAGTAAAGGTATTCACTTTTATATCAGTACAGCTACTTATTCTGTATGTCCAGAGGCTGAAACACAGGACTAGGGAACCAATACTCTATTAAATAATGAGGAAAGCCTCTCAAAAGCTATTAACACAAGAAATAAATATTTTCCTAGAATGGAAAGTGAACACCCTCTCACACAGTACATAGTTCAAAAGCCTAGTTCAGCTTTCTGAGTAGCTGTCTCATTGTGCAAGAAACCAGAAGTTAACAAAATTCCTGGAAGTATTACAAATAGTCATCTCCCTTTCTTTTCAGCCAGGCTACTTTGAACATCCTCCTATTCCTGGTTACTGTGGTCTCCTTAAGAGAAAGCTAGAGTTTTTTCTAGGAAGGGATTGCACAGAGATAGATATCTGTCATAGCTCCTTCCAAAAGGAAGGGTGCCTGCAACGTGTTCCTCCATCCAAGAGTCCTCCTACGCTGGTTTCAGGGCCCCAGCACCCAGCTGAACACCTGAAGGTTACCTCAGGATTTGAACCAGCTGGAGTTTCCTCTGGACAACCCAAAGATAACATTCTGCTGGGATCTATGCTACACCACTCTCCAGATATATGGCCTCTCCCAGTGCATGGGGAAGAGTGATATGGGAGAAGGTGATGCAGTCATTCCAGCTCATCTTGTTCTGTGTCTTCTGTCCTGAACTTCATGCCTTTTGTACTCTGCCTACCAACGTGACCTGGGCTTGGGGCTAGTATTGTGGAGCTATCTGTGAGCATAAACCCATCATTTGTGGGTTCAGGCTAAAACACCCATGAGCAACGTCAACTTTTCATTTGCTGCTCTGGGGACTGTGGGTACCTGGCACCCAAAAGGTGAGATATAGCACTGGTGATTTCCACCCACAGTGGACTGGCAGCTTGTCTGTTGTCACTGACAGTCTCCTTGGTGGAAAGCTTTTATGGAAAAGTATCTCTACATGTTATATGCAGTCTGCATTACTCTTCCAGCACACAACCAGCCAATTGTATCCTATAACTAATTAGTACACACTTGGATACAATACCAAAGTCTTTTGTCCCTTGAATAAGTGAAAAGCTGGGCATGAAAAATCAGTGCTGAGAGGAAAAAAATTACAAGAGAGATATTCCCATATATTGGAGAAATTTTCCATGGCAAAAGCAGCTAAATGTCTCACAGATAAGAGATAAATTGGAATAAACAGCTGTCAGTGTTAAATAAATATCCTGGAGAATGTGCAGGACAGAAATAACTACAGCATCGTCAAACTCCTTTCTTCACTTTATTTAGCTGTTCTTGCATGTAGCTCCCAAGCTTTCCACTGCTCCAGTTAGTGAAGCGTTTATTTTTGAGTCAGCTGCATTTCTTAAGACTGTAACAACGAAAGGCATTTCCTGAGAAACTGCAAGGATGAGCAGCAAGAAAGAACAACAGCTCAGGAAATATGGGACCCTTGTTGTGCTTTTTATCTTGCAAGTTCAGATTTTTGGTTTTGATGTTGACAGTCGACCTACAACAGATGTCTGCTCAACACACACAATTTTACCTGGACCAAAAGGTGAGGAATTATCAGGTTGCTAATGCTAACACCAGTATTGATAAAGGCTGATTTTTTATCAATAGAAACTTGGAGGGCTTGTCGCATGGGCTGGGCATGAAAGATGTGGAATATTGTAGACTGTACAAACATTTAGTAAACTGTAATAGGGGAAAAAGAAGCAAAGAGATTTAAATTTTCATTTCTTTACTTTCAGAAACAGTGTCACATATTTTCATATAGGTTAGAGGTGTTGTTTTGCATCTTTCTCCAGCCACACGAATCTTCTGTTATTTCTTGTGCTCGTCACACAATGAAAACAGCTAGCAGATACAAACTGAGGGACTTGTTTAAAAGTAGGCACCTATTGTAAACTGTTATTGGTCTGCTTTGCATCTACAGATAGGGAGAGATATACAATATTTAAAATTACCAAATTGCCTTTATTTTCAAGTGTTTACTTGTAAATCTACCTCTGCTACATTCATCAGACCTGATCCAGTAGCCCTTGTTGAATTAAACAGGACCTTTCCTACAGATTTCAACAAGAACCCAACAAGATCAACTCTGGCATGTACAGGTCTTTTATCTTCAAAACACTTTGCAAATATCTGAAACCAAATTTTCTGCATTAACTTACCTTTTCTGTAACACAACTAACATCAGTGGAATTGCCTGAAGGGTATCTTATTAGGTCCATGACATACAAATCTATCTTGCAGTGACAGATCTAAAATATATATTCCACACTATGATATTGCAGTTTCAAACTATTGCTTTCTTTTTAGTAATTAGTTGTATTTTTCTATAGGCTACAAACTGAGAGAAAAAAATGCAGCTCATTTAAATTTAAAGCAGAAAAAAGATTATCAAGTCAAGACCACTGCTACAGACTCATTTGTTTTTATGATGGATTATTCAAATGCGTGCTGCTTAAAGGATCATTTTTAATCAGGAAATTAATTTCTTTATTATTACAATCCAAGCTTAAAGTTTTGCTGCCACAGCATAAGTGCAGAGAGATGTAACGATTCCCCAGGGGAGCTGGTGGCTGTTGGTTTAGTTAGTATCGAAGTAATGGCAGGCTGGAGAACAAAGTTTGACAGAATTGTGTTTAACAAGTCACAGGGCTAAGGAGGGGGTCTTGTGACAACACAGAGTAGCTGAGACTCCAAGTGGCTTCTGTGGTCTACATTGTAAAGGGAACATTTGAAGGGTAGATAGTATTATTCTTTGTAAGTGTGGTACTGAGAAAGTCAGGATTTAATCATTACCAATCCTGTTCTTCCTGGCTGACATCAAGACACAAGATGAGACCAGCAGTTTATTGGCACAGCTCAATCTACTACTTTTGATCACCAAGATCCATGATTGGTAGAAGGAGTATTGAGTATAAATCACCTCCAAATTACTGGCTCATATCCACTGCAGGTCATCCAATACATTTTGGAGATTATGTGATATAATCCTATAGATTAATTTCAATTCCTACCAGAGCTGAGCTCATCCAGGACAGTTACAAGTAGCCCTCAATGGCACTGGTTGTTTTAACTTCCAATCATCTGGGCAATTAAAGACCGAGCAGACTGAATGTGTGAACTACTCTGTTACTTCTCAGGCATCCCTTGTAGTCAAGGATGAAACATACTTACCTAACATGCCAGAAGAAAGCCTGTCCTGCTGTCAGCTTTCGTCCATCTTATGTCTATGACTCAGAGCACATGCTCCCAAGCTTATGACCACAGCCACAGGCAGAACTTTGCTGTTTAACCTTGATAATGGACAAGCCTCTGACTTTTGCTGCTGTAGTTTTATTCCCTGTGCTACATCTCTTGCGTCCTTTTGTCCCCTGTTCTCTTAAAAATGGGGTTTGAGTCATCCTGAACAAGTTTTATCCCCTCACTTCCACCTGCTCAGCATCTCAGCTGTGGTAAAACATGGTGGTGCTCCTGGAAGACAGAGGTGCTGATCTCACACACTACGTTGACCAGCTGTTTCTACCACCTCGGGTCAGATTCCTGTTGCGGAAACTTCCTCCTTCCATGAGAACATGGAAGTGTCTAATGGGCCAAAGCAACCAGAAGTTCAAGGAATTAGAAGGTATTCAATAGCTGTAAGAATTCCTACACTGTCCTACCTCACCTATCCCAGTGCAAGGCACAAATTGTCCTATAGGCTAGATCCAGTCTGTGTGCTACCAGTGGGATGGACCCCGGTCCTGTGCAGCAGAGATGGATACCACGGCTTCCATCACACAGTACAGTGGAGAGGAGAGCACTGAGGGAGAAGTGGGGGGGCTTGGAGAGTTCAGAATTTATAACCCTTTATTGCCTGAACTATTGGAGCCTGCATGACTCAATCCTCTAGACATTCACAGTTGCTACAGGAGCAAGCTCTCAACCTCTTCCCATGCTCACCCTGAAAATCACCTGTTCAAGAACAGTTGTGAAGAGAGGCCACTTACACAATCCACATGTAACTTGTCTAAGTTACTTTGTGCATTGTGATATTCTTCCCCTTCAAAAAAACCTCTTTGTTATGCTCATACCTGAGATGTCACGAGACAAGTATGACATGACCGGTGGGATGAAGGAAAAAAAAGAATAATTCCAGGCTGATTATCAGAAAAGTCTTCAAACAGCCTGTGACAGTCCCACCAACTCCTAGAAAGCATGAGGCAAAACCAGAGGCCATTGTGTACAACAGTGAGAGCTAGAAAATACCCTGGAAGGCTGCAGTCTCCCAGGAAGAGAAGGAATGCAGTGAATGTCCTGTCAGGCTTTGCAGGTGGTGCTGCAAGGACAGCAGTGTGTCCGAGCTCCAGTGCCCAGTGTGATGACCCCCATGGCTTCCAGCCCCACCTCACACTGTGCCAGGTGCTGCTGTCCTCCCCAGCTGCTGGTTCCCCTCGCCAGGGCAAGCAAATGAAACCTGAAGCCTGTTTGCCAAGAATTATGCAAAGAATTTTGCTAAATGGGCACTCCAGGGAAACAGAACATTAAAAGGATAAACTAAGAGAGAGGTAAAAGTTGCCACTCTTCTCCATTTCCTTTTCTAGGCAACACTCAAGTCTCTTCTCAAAAAGAGGGGATTATTTTCAATGAAAAGAGCCCACTGCAATGGCTGTCCTGTACTGCCTTCCTGAAAAACGATTTGAGGTACACAGCCAGCTGGTTTATATGAGAGTTAAAAACAGGAATGTGTGAGGCATTTTCTAGATTCTTATTGAAAACCCTAGTACCTAGGAACACCCCTGCCCCTCTAATGCCTCCCCCCCCACCCAAAAAAAAAAAAAAGGTAGAGATTTTCAGTGTTCATAACTAGTGATTTTTGATGTTTGACCCGAGATGTTAGGAACAACTTGGTCCTAGCTGGGCTGTTGTGGCACAGGAACTCTGAAAATTTACATTAGGTAAGTTACATTAGGCAACACTGATTCACAGCTGAGTAACTGGGGCAATAAAGACCATGCTCTGTACTTCACTGACTTCTTGAGTCCAAAGAGAACCAATAAATGAAGCATAAATGAAACAATGAATTTTCCAGGGAAGCCAGATTCTTGGCCTAGCAAAACTAGTCATGGCCCCATTTCTTACTTTCTACCCTTCCAAGCCTGGAAGCAAAGCAGTCTGGCTGTTGCTGGTGCTGAGCAAGGGTCTGGGACTGTGAGGAGGCAGCCGCTCACACAGTGAGAACAAAGGCACCAGCTGTTGGTTGTTGCCCTGGCAGTGTCAGGAGGATCAGGCTCTGCTCCCCTGGACTCTGCCTTTGAGGGGTGTCCCAGCTCTGTCCTTTCTGCCAACCTGCTCTCCCGTAGAGACTGCAAGCTCTGATCTGCAAAGGAAGTTTTAAGTGGGCTGTTGACATAGATGAGACAGGAGTTGACCTACTCTGATAAATCAATAAGCAACAACATGAGGGTAGAAATAAGAGGAGGACCCAAAACACTGACTTCTGAACTCTCACTGAATATGTGAGCAGGGGCTGGCACTGCAGAAGCTGGTTTCACATGGATTCATGGGATCTCAGCACTTCAGAAGACTGGCTCTAGATCTTGCTATCTGTCCCTGATCCCAGTTCATTTCCTTTGAAATCCAGACGCAAGAACTTTGAAAGTCTTGGATCGGATCCAGGTTGAGAAACTGGAATGAGATGAAATCTGAAGAGCACCGGGAGTTTCCCATAGCAGTTTAGACGTAAAGTGTTTCCTTACTATTATTTCTGACAAATGATGTTATAAACTCTGTGACATTGGCTGGTACCTCAAAATAGCATTTACTGTGGTCACCAGTACAGCTGTCCATCTCTCAGCTTTAATTGCACTTATGCAGTTCCACTCTTGGAAAATCTCAAACTCTTTCAGAAACCAGATATGCTGCTATCCACGTTGCCTTCCAAAAATATAAAATGCCTTACCACATCCTATAGCTTTTCAAATCTATAACTAAACTTCCCTCTTAGTGCCTCATTTTTGATCTGAAGAGTCCTTTAATTTCAACACACAATTTTATTTTCCACGGCTTCTAGAATTCCTCATTTTAGCACAGAGTAAATTTCTGGAGATTAACAGCCTAAGCTACAAAGCATACATGTTGGGACTTAAATACACAAATTCCAAAGATAGTGGGTCTGATTTTCTTACCAATGGCAGTCTGATTCCTTACTGAAGACACCATAATTCACGGTTCTCTGAGATCATGTCAGGATGGCAGTGCAACAGGCTGGGAAAATCAAATCAGGCTGACCAAGTAAAAGGAGAATCAAGAATGATTGGAATTATTTCTGTGTTATTAAAGAAACAATGTATATTCCATTCATGCACAAAGGCCCACACTTTCAAATAATGCAAGTCAGCAGAGGTTCATTGAACCTACTGAAGCCTTGGGTATGCCTCATGCAATGCAATAGGAGAGGAGGAGACTTCCAATGAAGTCAATAGATATTTATAACTAGAAAAGAAATCAGAGAATTCCTTTTTTTTTTTCCTTAAAGATTATTTTTATTTTACAAGGGAAGGGCTTGTATTGTCTAATTTGAACCTGAGTGAAGAAGGTAACCTGTGTAAGAATGGTGCATATGTAGGAGGCCTGCATGTTCCCACAGGACATCTGGGAAGGTGACCATGGGTCCAGTTTCACACTACAGTTGGACGTACTACTCAGCTGTCAGGTTTTCTGACAAAAGAGGGGAGCCAACTATTTTTTCTTCCACTCTGACCATGTGGTCCCTGCTTCACCTTGTGCTGGCTCAGCTATTTCACAGAATCACAGCACATTCTGAGGTGGAAGGGACGCACAAGGATCATTGAATCCAACTCTTGGGTGAATGGCCCATCTGGTTGGGGTTTGAACCCATGATCTCAATGTTGTCAGCACCAGGCTCTGACCAAACCAGGCTCTTCACTGAGCTGCTTCAGCTCACTCACTAAAAATGTGTATCTGCCTTATTGATATTCCTCTGTTTAGGGAGATGAATTTCTTCAAAATAGGGTCAAAAGAGTGCTCAACATCAGGCAGGGGGGAGGGAGGTGAGCAGGGCAGTGCTGGGAACTGAGGGGAGGAGGAAGGACAGGGAAGGGAGCATCATGTCAGGCAGCTGATGTCAAGAAATCCTGTCCTCATTAGCTAAATGCAGCATGAAAGCAAGAATGCACACTGTCATGGGAAATTTGCTAAGGATCTAAAAGACACTGAAAGTGAAATTAGAGGAAAATTTGAGTCTTTCCATTGACGTAACTGTGACGTGCTCATACACTGGAAATACAAACTGGGCTGTGTTTGCTTATTTCTTAAAGTCTGTGACTCCCTCTGGTGACAAAGCCTTTCAGTAGATACTGTGCATGCCCAAGTGCTGCAAAGGTTCTCCCTGCTCAGGGTGACTCAGTGTCCCAGGCTGCAGAGCTAATCCTGTGGTTATCTGTAAGGCTCTTCCAGGAGGGCAGGCATTCAGTTTCTCCTGCAGGGTTCTCAAGGCTTCAGAATTATGCTCATCTCATTATCCTTGTAGTTTAATGCCCAGGAAAGGCAGAAGTCACCTGTACTCTTCACATTCACTCTCTGGAAGTGGGGAGGGTCCATCTGCCACCTCAGGTGGGACTAAGAGCATGAACCATGGAGCTCAGCAGCATTTGTCACACATGTAACAAATTCCATACAAAGCCTTTGTGGTAGAGCACTGGCGATGCCTGGGAATGATAAATGCAGCTCAGGCAAGCAGTGCAAACCTGCTTGCCTTGCTTGAGAATCCCACCATGTGGTATTCTCATCAAGATTAAACATCCTGCCCCCCTCACAGCAAATTAGTCATTAGGCCCAGGGCTTTTCAAGGACTTTATGGCTGGTGGTGGGATTTTTTCAATTTAGAATATCTGCTGTAGGAGGACAACTGTGATGTAGCCCAGCATGAGGGATGTTTCTATCATTTGAAAGGGTGGGCATGCCCTGGGTTCTGGAGGAAGACATACCTGCAAAAGAGAGGATGAGAGAGCATTAACATTCCAGTAGTATTTTTGCTCAGGCAACAGGAACTGGAGCTGACCTGAGGCCGTGGCACACCAGCACACCTGACAAAGTGGTCCCAGGGAGTGTCTTAGCATAGCTCCAAGTGTGCTGAGAGGTAATCATGCACAAGGCCAGTTTGGAGTCTCACCCCAGCTTTAGCCTTCAGGCAGCCTGCAGACATGCTGTCAGCCTAGATAAATGTGGGCTCCATAACCCCCAGGAATTACACCCAGGTTCTCCAAGAACCACGGTCAGCCCTTGATCACAAGACTTGGAGAGTCACTAAATATATGTGAATAATAGCTATGAATATGAAAACATCCTCAGTTCATGAATACAAACCAGATAAATTGCCTACAAAAGATCCAGCAGGGAAATCTAAGTCACTTGAAGGTCAGTAAATTCCTACTAATTAAATTCTTACCAAGGGTAACCTTTCAACATTTAGTTATTTAGTGTTATTTAATCAAGTCCAAAAAAGACAGAGCCCCTTTCAACTGCCTAAAAATCTTGCTAGTGATTAGACCTTCAGCATTTTCCTGAGCTTGTTTATGGCAGGTCCGTGGTTCCCTCTCAATTGCAATTAAAATTTTCTAATGGCTGTAAAATTTACTTATTTCTTATGTCTTCTGCTCTTCTGCCTTGCACAGTCCCAAGCTGGAAGAGTCTAGTAATTTACTGCTTCAGGTGTTTCCTTTAGCAATCTGATATTTCATATCTGTGACATAGAAGAAACTGATCAACTTGCAGAAATACTAACAAGGCTGAGAAATAGTCTTACTTCAGTTAATGACTCCAAGTGCTTCTTCACCCATGCTTCAAATGCCAGTGCAGTACATTATCTGACATCCTTGAGACCACAGTTTTAAAGAGACAATCTACTAATTAGGTTAAAATTTAACCTAACACTGCTTTAAATGCCAACCAGCACAAAGGAGAGGTTAACCTCTAGGTATAGATAACAAGAATTTGAGGTCAGGGATCAGAAAATTCATGTTGCACAAACCACAGTACTGCAGAACTCAAAACCCCAGTCCAGAGTACTAGCAGGACAGATATTTTTTTCCTGGAAGATTAAAAAAAAGGTGGCTAATGCAGTGGGATGGCTTGTCCACATGAAGTCTCAGACGAAAGGGAGGGATACTTATGGTAAACTAGAAATCAAGCCAACTCAACCCCTGCCCAAAACAGACAGCCTACTCTCAGAGTCTCTCCTACCTGGTTGCAAATCACAGCAAGACCACAGGAGGGAAGCACAACCCAAGAGTTCACATTTCATGCCAAAATTTGAGATCACCACCCACAGCAGCTAAAGGAGGACACAGTTTGTACCATGTCAGCAGACACTGGGCTTAATCTATTCTTAAATTAACAATTAAATGGTATCACTAACTAATACTGTTTGTCTCTACCCTTGTTTTGTAACGGCCTTTCTATTCTCAGAAGACAGATGGGGAGAGAAGAAGGATTACCCTCTCTTACAGACAGGCAAATTATTGTTCTTCCCATTTTCATGGGTATGAAAAGTAAGACAGAGTGTGGCAGACTTCTTTACACGAGGATGAAACAGGTGATGGAACTTATTTCCATCTCCCTTAGGCTTTTAGAGGTCTTAAGCAAAAATTTGGATCACGTAAGGTGTTAAAAGTTGAGGCACACCCTGATCTCTGGAAATCTCTGGAACAAACTTTGCCACACCTTTCACTCCTTCCACCTGTCAGCTCTCAGGCTGATACATGTCCTGGTCCATACAGGACAACATAGTTTCAACTCCAGCAGCCCCAGGTATGAAAATCTTGTTCCAAAGTCCCTCAGGAAAAGTCACTGGATCTTTCAGTGGCTCAAAATGTTAAAACTGAGACAGGAATGAGACATCCTCAGAAAGTAATCACAGCTTCTCCACTTATATATTGACTTTCTTTCCTGGGTCCTATTTTCAGGATCAACATTTGTTAATCCTAATTTGTTTCACAAATGAGAAAGAGGGAAGGGAAGGGAAGGGAAGGGAAGGGAAGGGATCTTGCAGAGAGGTCTTCCTTCTGCAGCAAACAACAGTCCCTCCAGAGCCTTTAAGTCCACAGAGCAGCCTGCAGAGAATATAGCTGGCTGGTCTGAGAAAGGTGAGGAGGACTGCCAGGATGACAAGCCCTGGTTTGGAAGGTCAGCAGGAATATGGTTTGTTTTCCACAGGTCAAGGAACCTCCCTCAGCAGCTTCTATACCAGGCCCAGAATTACAGTGTATTTTACACAAAGGAATTCATTGTACAGGGAAAGGCTGGACATGAAAATCCTCCCCCATCTCCCTTCCTTGTCAGAGAACATGGTCCATTTGTGAAATATTGCCATGTTGCATTTCTAGTCAAAATTCACCCAGCTTTTCCAGTCTTTGAATCATGCCCTGCTTCTTTTCTGTTATCACACGTTTTTCCCCCTGTTTGGATTTGCAGACCATGATGAGATCAACTCTTAACCTGCCCCCAAAATGTCATTTCACAAGCCCTTTATCAACCTCTGGGATCTTTTCTGAATTTCTGAACTACTGAAAAGTGACTTTTGCACTTTTCACAGGGGTTTCACACATGGATTTGGAAAGAATAATTTCCTCTTGTTAGCATTGAGGTCAACAGCAAAATTAAACCATACATTCTCTAGTTCTGCTGTTTGATGGTCAGTAGAATCATAAAATCATGGAATGGTTTGGGTTGGAAGGAACCTTAAAGATCATCTAGTTCCAATCCTCCTGCCATGAACAGAGATGCCTTTCCACAAGACCAGGTTGCTCAGAGCCCCATTCTGCCTGGCCTTGAACACTTCCAGGGATGGGGCATCCACAACTTCTCTGGGCTCACCACCCTCACACTTTGGAATTTCTTTCTCATTTCTAATCTAAATCTAATCTCCTTCAGTTAAACTCATCCCCCCTTGCCCTGTCACTACATGTCCTTGCAAAAGTCTCTCTCCATTTTCCTTGTAGGCTCCCTTCAGGTACTGGAAGGCTGCAATTAGATCACCCGAAAACTTTTTTTTTTTTCCAGGCTGAACAAAACCAAATGTCTCAGTCTTTCCTCACAGGAGAAATGTTCTATCCCTCTGATCCACTTGGTGGCCTCCTCTGGACTTGCTCCAACAGGTCCTTGTCCTTCCTCTCTTTAGGACTCCAGAGCTGGATGCAGCCCTGCAGGTGGGGTCTCAGCAGAGCAGAGTGAAGGNATCTCCTTCAGTTAAACTCATCCCCCCTTGCCCTGTCACTACATGTCCTTGCAAAAGTCTCTCTCCAGTTTCCTTGTAGGCTCCCTTCAGGTACTGGAAGGCTGCAATTAGATCACCCGAAAACTTTTTTTTTTTTCCAGGCTGAACAAAACCAAATGTCTCAGTCTTTCCTCACAGGAGAAATGTTCTATCCCTCTGATCCACTTGGTGGCCTCCTCTGGACTTGCTCCAACAGGTCCTTGTCCTTCCTCTCTTTAGGACTCCAGAGCTGGATGCAGCCCTGCAGGTGGGGTCTCAGCAGAGCAGAGTGAAGGGGCAGAATCCCCTCCTCGACCTGCTGCCCATTCTCCTTTTGATGCAGTCCAGGACAGCTTTGACTTTCTGGGCTGTGAGTGCCCATGGCTGGGTCATGTCCAGTCTCTCATCCACCAGCACCCCCAAGTGCTTCTTGGCAGGACTGGAACCCAGTACAAGCAGGCATCCTTTCATCAGCTCCAGTTCAGACCCACAGCTTCAGCTGAATATTTAAGGAGCTTGGCTTTTAGAAATATACACTTGTTTTTACAGTATTTTTAAGACCTAATGAAAATAGAGATGTTTAAAATTTCTGTTGCTGACTGCTTTTAGTCTTTTCTCTTCCTACTTTACCTGTGGAAGCTGGTGTTAAAAACAAAGAGCCTGAGTGAGTCAGCACACACCACATTGTTTCCTCCTTGTGAATCCCTTTAGCAACTGCTTCTTCCCTTCAGTCAGAACTGAAGTTCAGCCCTTTATCTTCCTCAGCTTGGGCCACGGACCTCCCCCACAAAGGGCATCCTGACCAACAGGGTGAGTCTGCTCTTCAAAAGAGTCCCAGCATGGAAGGGTTTTTTCAGCATAAAGGGACAGACTCAGCTCAGTCCATGTAAGCAGAATGGAAAGGTGCTGAACAGCTAAAACTGCATTTTATGGCTGCAGTTAATGTGTGGTACTTCTCATCTCCTCTCACTTCACAGAACAGCCCATGACATGCTACCTCTGACTACAGAAGTAGCAAGTAAATCAGGAATGTGTTCAGAAAAAAATGAGACCAATGTAATGATCAGTTTTAAGGCAACCACGGGAAGGTACTTTCTCCCCAGCACATTAAAAAAAATCGTTGAACTATTTGCCACAGGATATTTACTCTAAGGGCTGAAGATATATCTGGGTTTAAAAGGCACAAGGTTAATTGGTGGAGGGAAGAATCACTCTTGGCTGTTCATGAGGGGAGGGGATGCAGTGCTTGGCTCAGGTAAGCACTAATACCATTGCTGTGACAAGCTGGAAGTGGCTGCCTGGGTCACAGTCATCATCAGTACAGCTCAGTTCCCTGAACACCTTCAGCTAGGGCTGGAGGCACCACCCCTGGTGAGACAGGTTATTGGTCTTGTCACACCTACTGCTCTTCTGTCCTCGCCTCTCTGGCTGACATCCAGACAGACTTCCCTCCCTTGGCTCTCCATATACTGAACGACAGCCTTCTCCCCTCTGGGCAGCAGGCATGGACAGAACTGGCTGCCACTGCCACGAGAGATCCTGGCTGAGCCAAAAGGCTGCAGCACTGCTTCCCACTGCACGGCAAGGCTCGTTGCCAACACGGGCAGGGAACAGCAGGAGAGCCTCTGGAAGGCTGCCCGTGCTCAGTGATGGCCCTTTGGTGCAGGCGAGTTGTGTGTCTCCTCCCCACCTCTGCTGGGAGGAGGGAAAAAAAATCTTCTTCTTAGGATTTGGTTCCAAACTAAGAAGATGAGAAAAATCACCTTTAGTTGTGCCTCCAATTTCCTGCATAATGCAAAGCAACATTGTGTGCTACTTGTGGAAGGAAATAACATTTCTTTCTGATTAACTGCTGCCTTGCACCTTTAGGCTACATGCTGCACAGTGAGAAACTGTCTCTTCCAACAGTGAAAGTGCTCATACAGAGCTGTACAGGAACCTGTGTAATAGGGTCTTGATCTCATTTAAAGAAATCTCTGCACTACCATAATAAATGCAATGGTTTCGCCTCTTACAGATACTCTGTGTATGACCTTTCAAAATAAAGCACTGGAGTAATTGCAAAGCAAGTTTCTTGTATCAACATACAAATGTCATCTGTCAAAAACTGAAGGCAAGAATTGTGTCATATTAAGTGCCAAGGTCTATGTCAAGATCTATTTCAACATATTTACATTCCTCTCATTCCGAATGCATCTGCATACCCTGAACACATAGTCACTAGGAATGGAATCACTAGGAACAATTAATAAACACCTGTTGCCTCCCTTGGCAGTTTGCCCCTGTGTGCACAAGTTTCCCAATACTGAAAGATTGGCTTATTTATCTGCTTTATAGCTAATAATGCTTAAAGTATCGGGGTAGAAATTGCTGTTGTATAATTCTCATGCTGTAACGGCCTCTCTGAAAGGGAAAATTTTTAGCTTTCCCTGATGATGGTCAGATTTCTCAACCCTTTCTGCAAATTTGTCCCATGGCTACTGTGCCTTCAATGCTAAATAAAAAGAAATCAGTAGGAGAAAAAAAAAAAACTGTGTACTTTTCTTTCTGTGTGTATAGTTGTACTTACTACACTGAGAGAAATGGAGAAATGTACCATGATGTTTTATTTTCTGTTTTTTTGGAAGGGGATGAAGGTGAAAAGGGAGACAGAGGAGAAGTAGGCAAACAAGGAAAGGTTGGACCAAAAGGACCAAAAGGTATTTATGATGGTTTGTTGGCTACTGCTGGTATATGAATAACATTATACACAACTGTACTTATGCATATGATTGGTGTTTAATGCTTTTCATTCCTGTTTCACCAGTGGATTTCACAATCCTGTCAAACATTAACTGGTGAACATAAAAATACTTAGCTTGGTTCAATTCCTACTGATACTTAAGACAAATATATATGGCTGACATGAGTGTTTTCAGAAAACCTAGATCATATACATAATCAGAAAGATTACTCTTACTGAAATTAGCCTTTAGTTGAAATTGAATTTTGAATATTATCGCCTAGCAATACATCACGGTGTTCAATAAAATTTGGTTTCTGTTGTCTTTATTCTGCAGAAAAGCAAACAAAGCCATACACAAAAAAAAAAAAAAATTCCTCTCATCAAACAGCATCCAAGATGAGAACAAGGAGTTGCAGATGTTTCAGGACTTGGCTCAATTAAATATGTCCCATATCCATAGTGTGACCTGGGCAGATCATTTGGAGGCACCAGCTATGACCATGTCAGCCTTGTTTGCATACTTTAATTCAAAAGCTTAATTTATCTTTAGAGTTTAATGATAATGCATATCCAAGGTGTTTCTTCCTTGACTGTGGCTTAAGACTAATCAGGAAAGTTTTTACTTTTATAGAAACTTTAAAATAATTCTGTTATTATTGTTATAGTAAAAAACTTTTCCCATTTTTAAATGCATTCTTATGATTTCATTTCTTACCTTAAAATGAACGTCAGGTAAGACAGAAGGAATTTGGGGAATCAACCATTTACTAAGCATCTTATTGATGTTAAATTCCTTTTGCAAACTGAAATTTCCTAGATTGGCCTGTCATCATTAGACATCTATTTCAGAACTTATACTATTTATTAATCAATTATAAAGGACACCTGTTACTTTGGTGCTCTGAAGACTGGGAAAAAACATACAGCAAAATCAGTAGCTCCCTACTTGCAGTCCTGCTTTGAGAAGGACTCCCAACAAAGCTGCAAGGACTTAGGATAGTGTTTTGTCTGGGGTGGAAGAAAATAAAAGCTGTCAGCCTGGTTTGACTATGAAGTAAATCACTGGCAGTTTTAGTTTCTGTTTTCTCTCTGATGTTGAACAGGCAATTCTATTAAGGTTCTTTGCAATGTCCTACTGTAGTACCCTACAGGAGCAGAGATCTGGCTGCATTCCTCCAGGTATCCTCAGGGCTGCACTCACTTCACTTTGCCACACATACAGACTGGCCACACTCAGTAAAACAGCAGCAGCAGACACCTAAACAGTGCCTCAGAAAAGAAATTACAGCAACCACCCATACTCATTTCCTCTTCTTTTCTTCTCTTAGGAAACAAAGGACCGGTGGGTGATGTTGGTGACCAGGGAATGCTTGGTAAAATTGGTCCAATTGGTGGAAAGGGTAAGCTCTGGTCTGGGAATTTTCTTGGTTTTTTTTCCCCTCAAGGTAAATATGTGCTTTATGAGAGCTCCACATATGGAGCAATATTAGATAATGGTATGACCAATGCTCTCCAGATAAACTTATGCATAAAGATTGGTGATGAGAGCTAACTGAAATACCTAGTTTTATTTTCCACATGCAATATATCCAACAAATTTGGCTAAAATAATTTATTTTATGAATAATTTATCAATCCTCTTTGATAGATCTAGTCAAGGGTGTTTCTGCTCATTGCATGACGTTTGGACTAGATGACCTTTAAAGGTCACTTCCACCCCCAACTATTCTATGATTCTGTGGTAAAAGAGGAAGGCAGAAATCCAGTTCCTGTGAAGTAAATCCTCTGAACACTCTAAGAGACCAATTTGTGCCTTTGATTTGGATGCTGAAGTCAATATCCTGCTGCTGCTGAGGATGCCACACTTTGTCACCTGCACTGCTGTGGGTCATGTGAGCAAGCAATGCACAAGATATCCCTGTCCTCGTAAGGAACAAAGTCACATAAGCAGGGATGGCAACTACTTGCAAATCAAGGTAGACTCCAAATCTGCCTGGACAAGAGTTTCATAAAATTGAGCTCTATTTATCTTGAGAAGAAGCTCAGGCATTCCTTTCTGATATTTCTAAAGAGCTACTTAAGAAGGAATATTACTTCTGCCACAAGGAGACCTGCCTTAAAGCTGATCAGGGACACCACCATTGCTGGGAGAACTCTGGGGCCTCTAACCAGCACTTCAGCTTGGTGTGGATTCTGTTGAGTGAGTGGAACAGTCTCTCTGGAGAGCTTCTCAAACCACTGTTTTTAATACACCTTTCATGGCCTCTAGCTAGCCTCAGTATCAGACAATAAGAAAAGATTTTGACCTGAGGGATTGATTTTCAGAAGTACCTAGAAAACTGAAAACTCAGGGAGTTATCTCCTCAGATGTCTTTCAGTCCCAAAGGAGATAGAAATGAAGAATCTCACAAGTTGCTTTTCTTTATCTGAAAATAAACCAATGTTCTAAGCCTTTAAATCAAGCTCTCTTTCAATCTGAATGCACAGTTTATTGTCCCCTTAGAGTTTTTCCTCATTTTCTTTATTTGTAGAAGCAAAGGTCACCAAGTCATTGTGTAAATCTGTGATTAAACATTCGAGTTCTTAATGAAGCAACCCTGAAATGCCGTCTTGCAAGTGTGCAGAGTCAAGCACTGCTAATTAAAATGACAGCCAACATCTAAATTCTTTAAAAATCCACAACCATATAAAGTAAAAAGTACATTAAAACATGGTCATCAATAAGGCACAGCAACTATTAATATATTTTGACCTCTGAAGGTTTTATTCATAAAAGAGCTGACATGAATTTCAGATAAAGTCCAGCTGTTCCTGACCGAAATCATAACTGAGACTTTTTAAAGAGCTGGTCCTGTTATATAGAAGCAGAGCATTTGGAGAAGTATTTCTATCATTTTTATAACTTACAAAAGAGGGGGAAAGCAGCAGGATGCAAATAAATCACATTTCCATAAACTGAAGTGAAATGCTGCTCCTTAATGACCTCCCTCCAAGCAGCTGCCAACTGCTGCCCACAAAAGCAACCTCTTGCACACACAAATTCAGTGGCTTAGAGCACATCTGCTGCTCATCTCACCATGGAGCTACTGAACATGGGGAAGGGCTCTGTCCTGCAGCCCCTGAGAGAACCCAGATCTCACCTTTTCAAGATTTCTTGAGTGCTTTCAGCTTCTCAGGATCATTTGGCAGTTTATATTTAAAGTGGTACCAGGAACCAGCAGCACACAAGATGCCTGTGTTATCAGTGTGTTAGCTATTAAAGTGTTCTCATTTCCATGCACCAGAATTAATCGTGGTTTGTTTAACTTGGCACATCTTCCAGTACAGTCCACCAGAGCTTCCTATCAAAAGCACACTGTTAACACATTATTAAATGGGTTTTTGAATACGCTTCCCTGACATATGCACTGTCTGAGATCTGAGAATATATTTTCCTCTTTATTCAGGTGACAAAGGAGCCAAAGGCTTACCAGGGGTTTCAGGAAAAAAAGGAAAAGCAGGTATGCTATGCATCCTTTTGTGCAGAATGGTCCAGTCTGCTGGATCTCTGATTTCAGGGAGGATTTGTATGGAATTTCACAAAATTTTGAGGCCCAAGAAAAATCGTGAGAATAGATGAAATGTAAGGAAGAGACTGAAAATGTTTTGTTGAACAAAATAAAGGATAGTGTAGGGGTATGACTGATTCCTATGAATACATCAGCATACACAAAATACGAAGTCACCCAAATTCACAGGCAATGTTTGGTATCATAAAAACTAACAGGCCAGAAGTATGCATTTAAACTGGGTACTAGAAGAAAGTTTCTTAATATCAAAGGAATTAAGACCTTTAACAGTTTCCTAATAGGAGCATGGGGCCGAAAATGTAAGTGTTTTTAGATAGAACATAATCTGTTGTCAAATTAATGCAATCCGTTTGCTTCTAGGAGAATTTCACTCTGATGAACTGGAAAGTTCTTCTCAGTCCTAGCAACCTTGAATGGTTGGTTACCCAACTTGAACTTATACCTGTGTTTATTTTTAAGAGATTTCATATAAAATGACCATTTGGTTCTTAATGGGAAACCATCAGCAACTTATTTTCTTTCTGAGAAAAACAGAAGAAAAAACAAAACCTCTACCAAGCCAAATTCCAGTTAAAAGGAAAAAAAAAAAAGGATTAACTGAGACTTCAGTGCTTGAAAGCTATTGATTATTTGGGTTGGTATTAACTTACTTAAGCCAGTTAGCTAGGGAGTATACAGGGTGTACAGTGCCAAAACTTTAAACACTTTGATCAACAGAAGTATAGTCAGTGGGGTAAGGTGAGACTGGCTCTCCTTAAGTGGACCCCAGGTCTCCAGAAAATTTGAAAGTGGGCTACAGATGACTCTTCATGCACACACACACAAAGGCTTCTAAATAGGCAAATCGTCTATCCTTTTATTGCATCAGGCACGGTCTGTGACTGTGGAAGATACCGCAGATTTGTTGGACAACTGAATATCAATGTTGCTCGTCTTAACACATCCATCAAGTTTGTGAAGAATGGTAAGGACCTTTATGTATTTGATGGGATTTATTTCACTCAAATAACAGATATCATTGCTGCTCTTCCACCACTGTTGTTCTATGGAAGTGTCCACAGATGACCCAGAGAGAGGGTCCTCTGTTTCAGGCGCTCTGAAAACCTAAAAGGACAGACAGTCTTACATCTGTAAGGATAAAGGACCAGATGACTAACAGCAAAAGCAATAGAGAAGTTATCAACAGCACAAGAGAATGCATCATGAAAAGCACAAGGAATGATTTGCTAAGCACCTCTGCACTTTCATTCTGCTCAGGTTTGTTGGCCAGTCAGGCAATATAAGGCAGAAGTTTGTGCCAGTCTGCTCCAGAGAGGCAGGAAGAGCAATAAGAACCTCTTGATCTTTCTGCTGCCCAGGAAGGCTGCAGACACAGTACTGCAAGTGCTCCCCTCAGTGCCTGCACAGTTTTCCTGTAACAAGGGACCAACACTCAAGGACATGGGTTGTCAGAACCACGTTTGCAGGCAGCGCTGTTGGGTGGACAGTCCAAACTGCCCCACTGAAAGGAAGGGAGTTTCTTGGCATAAAAGTGATTTTGAGACAGCTCTACCACTGCTTCCAGGACTAGGGCTGTATCAGTAAACTAAATTAATTTGAGACTGTTCTTTGTCACTGTGGGCATCCAGCACAGAATAACACCCATCTATATTAAAAATACTAGAAAACGGAATGATGTATTATCAAAGAGTGTCCCTCTACTAAATTCCAAACTGTGCCTGGGGTAACTCCTGAATTGTTTGGGAGAGTGTTAATTTTCCCAGGCCAAACTAGGCTCAGCACCATTCCAGCAATCCATTAGCAGAGACAATCAACTTCCAGCAACCAGGCATGCTCCTTGGCACTGCTTAATTCACTAGGCTATACACTCACTGGTTGAGAGGTCTGCCTTTTAAAGCTGCTGAGCAACCACAAACTTCTTCCTAGTCAATGCCACAGTGTTACAGCAGCTCTGAATATCAGGCTGTATCTAAAATGTCTTATCTTAGCATTCACATTCATTTTCCTCTACATGGTACAGGCCTGAAAATCTATCTATACTCTTGTGTTTCTACCCCTGGGCACTCTTTCACAATCTATATTCAAGAACATACAAAGCAATAGGGTGATCCAGAATTAGACATTGCCATTTGACTACAGCACGCCTCAAGTTGATTAGTATTAGATATCCAGGAAATAAAACTGAAATGTCACAGGATACATGCCAATAAGGACTGAATAGTTCTTCTCCTAATGTGTTCTAAGTGCTTGACAGTCCCATTAGTCACATCAATCTCTCATCATATCCTCATCATTCATCATAAATACAGTGGTGGGTATACTTTTCCTCCTTCCCTTTTATTAATTCTAATGTAAAAGTCGTCTCATTGTCATATTGGAATAGAATAACCTTCAGCATCTGTTGACATGACATTAAGCAATTCTTCTTCTTCCAAGTTATAGCAGGTATCAGGGAGACAGATGAGAAATTCTATTACATTGTGAAAGAAGAGAAGAATTACAGAGAAGCCTTGAACCACTGCAAAGACAGAGGAGGATCACTGGCCATGCCTAAAGATGAGGCAACCAATGCCCTGATTGCTGACTACATCTCCAACAGCGGCCTGTTCCGAGCCTTCATTGGGCTGAATGACATGGAGAGAGAAGGACAGTTTGTGTATGCAGACAACAGCCCACTGCAGAACTACAGTAACTGGAAGCAAGGGGAGCCTCATGACCCAGCTGGTCACGAGGACTGTGTGGAAATGCTCAGCACAGGAGAGTGGAATGACTCTGAGTGCCAAGTCACCATCTACTTTGTCTGTGAATTCCTCAAGAAGAGGAAATAAAAGTGCCAGAGAATGTGCCTGGCACCTGCTGTACATACAATAACCCATCCTCATTCATTTACAGTAGGGAGAGCAAATCAGGGATAGGAAACCAGGGACAGGGCTCAATGCAGCCTTCACATCACTGGACTAAGAAAGAGTAACTACTGTTTAGTCATCAGTGACTGTAAGTCAGCACAGGTCTGCAGGGAGTATCCAGCCATTTGCAAATTTTTATTTCGCTTCTACATGCATTTTAGGGTTGGCATTTCTATGTGTAATTTAGGGGTAAATTTAGAGCATGCAGAAGTTAATATAATTTCACCAGTTCCAGAAATAGTAAGATCATTGCTATATGAAGTAGTGATGTGATTTGCAAAGTCAATAGATGTAAAGGGCGTGACCTTCATTAATCTCTGACTTGCATGCGGATTTCCTTCCCAGTAATTTCCCTAATGACTTCAGAGCTCAGAGAAAAGATTTTAAGTATCTCTTGAAAAAATCCTTCTTTTGTTAAAATCATAATTTGAAGTGCAAGGTATCTCTAGAGCTCATTTGGTTAAATCTTGCATGCAAAGTAGGACCAACTTCAAACTTTGAAGTTGTTATACTCTCCTAATTTGGCTGTGCAATTATATTGCCTGATGGGCATTTATCTGGTCTTCTGTAAAGCCTTTGACACGGTCCCCTACAATAACATTCTCTTTAAATTGGACAGATGGATTCAATGGGTGGGCAGTTAGTGGGATAAAGAATTGGTTAGATGGTCACAGCCAGAGGGTGTTGGTCAATGGCTCAGAGTCCCAATGGACATCAGTGACAAGGGATGTCCCTCAGGGACCTGTGGTGGGACCGGTGCTATTTAACATCTTCATTAATGACATAGACAAAGGCACAAAGTGCACCCTCAGCACATTTGCAGAGGGCACCAAGCTGGGTGGTGCAATTGGCACACCTGAAGGATGGGATGTCATTCAGAGGGATCTGGATGCCATCGAGAGGGACCAGGTTTGAGAAGTGGGCCACGGGGACCTTACAAGGTTTAAAAAGACCAAGGGCAAGGTGCTGCACTTGAGTTGGGACAACCCCTGGTACCAGTCCAGGTGAGGGATAAACAGATGGAGAGCAGCCCTGCCCAGAGGGACTTGGGGGTGCTGGTGGATGGAGGCTGGACATGAGCTGGAAATGTGCACTCACAGACCAGAAAGCCAAAGGTGTCCTGGGCTGCATCCAAAGCCCGGTGATTCTGCTCCTCTCCTCCACTCTGGTGAGGCCCCATCTGCAGTGCTGTGTCCAGCTCTGGGGTGCCCAGCACAGAAAGGCCATGGACCTGTTGGAGCAAGTCCAGAGGAGGCCACCAAGATGATTAGCAGGATAGAGCACCTCTCCTGTGAGGAAAGACTGAGATATTTGGTTTTGTTCAGCCTGGAAAAAAAAAAGTTTTCAGGTGATCTAATTGCAGCCTTCCAGTACCTGAAGGGAGCCTACAAGGAAAATGGAGAGAGACTTTTGCAAGGACATGTAGTGACAGGGCAAGGGGGAATGAGTTTAACTGAAGGAGAGTAGATTTAGATTAGATATGAGAAAGAAATTCCAAAGTGTGAGGGTGGTGAGCCCAGAGAAGTTGTGGATGCCCCATCCCTGGAAGTGTTCAAGGACAGGTTGGATGGAGCACTGAGCAACCTGGTCGGGTGGAAAGAGACCCTGCTCACAGTATGAGGGTTTGAACTAGATGATCTTTAATGTTCCTTCCAACCCAAACCATTCTATGATTCTACTCAGAAGAGATCTTGCTTATCTTTGTTTTCAACTCTATCATCCATCAGTCTGGCCTGAAATGTGAGGAATTAATAGTGCATGGGCATGCAAGCCTGCACAGCTTGTAGGCAACTTAAAAACAGATGGACCAATTCTAGCATCTGAAGTCCCTCAAACCTGTGATAAACATACAGAAGCCTAGCACAAAGAGAACAATGTAAAGGAAGCAACACCATTCCTGTAGGCACATGTAATACAAGCTATACCATGTGCACTACTGGTTTAACAAGTGATTCTAGGAACATATTTACTCCCTAACTCAGAAGCCAGTGATGTTTGATGTCTAATGCTAAAATCATCCATGCCTTTGTAACACAGGAAGAAGCTACAGAACAGGTTTTATCCCCCAAGAACCCAGATTCAGGTGTGGTTGAACAGTCACATAGTTCAGAGGGACTCACTAAAAACGATGAGCACTGAACATGAAGCCTCTGCTGTCACTGCCTGGCTACTTAGATCTGCATGTCAGAATGCCCACAAAGAATCACATTTTCATATCTTTGAGAATACTGACAGAGCTTTTTTCTTCAGACACAACAAGTGCTTAGTCATTGTTTGCCTTTCCTCCCAGCAGGAGATGCCGAGAGAAACCCCAGGGCCATTGCAATGCAAGTCTGAAGGTTTTCTTTCCCACTTAATACTAAAAATTAAGGAAGGGTATCTGGAAGCTAGGGAGAACGCTAGACACTTGGCACCACACAGCAACATTCCCTGCAGGTCACTTGAGCACCAGGTGCACATGGTCCTGCTCTGGGTATACAAAGAGCTGGACATGCCATCAGCTAGTAATGCAGAGGGTCAGCTCTGAGTCTCTCTTCCACTGCTGAGTACAGCACTGCAAAGGCAACCAAAAAATCATACATCCTCAACCTCACCCCAAACAGGAAAATTCTCCAAACCGTTTGCCTGGTTGTTTGACTCCAAGTTCACCTCTGAGCATTGATCAACACAGGAGCATCCTAGATGACTCTGACTCAGAACCACTCTTGTAATCTGGTTTCTCTGACACTTGTTCCTCCAGAAAACCTCCTGTTGCCACCAGCAGTAAATTATCAGTGTCGCTACACACCCTCCAGGAAACTATTTAGACCTGTGAATAAAGGGGTGGGACCACATTTCTTTTCATTGCTCCCCTTCTATGCTATGGGAGTATTAGGGCAAACAGGTTCACTTTGCATGACATAACTCACCCTGAATTGTTCCCTCCCTGGGAATTGATATTCCTCAAAACTAGGCAGAATTACACTTTTTAGGATGAATTTTAATAAACTCTTTAAGCGAAACACTTCGGTTTTAGAAGCATTAATGCGTAATGATAAAGAATTAATAAGTAATTCAAGAAAAAGCTTCTTGAGGAAAAATAATACCTTTCAGGAGGCATTTCCTTGAGGAAAAGGTTGCTGGCCTCATTCATAGCAGGTCAGTTCCTACCAGTCATGCAGAAGTGCCATAGTAATATCCCTGTGGGTAGGCACAATCACTTCTCCATACTTCAGCTTTACTTCTGCCATCAAAACATGCTTACCAGACTGGAGGTCCATATTCTGAAACCCTCTGCCCATACTGAGACCACTGGCTGAAAAAATTTAGAGGTGTCCTTAATGCTATATCCATCATGGATAGGTAATTTTCCTGTTCTTTGGGACCAAACTCAGAGCTGGGAGAAGGTGAAAGTGGAGCAATACTTTGCTGCAGGACCAAGCTCTGCCTTGGATTAGACCAGCTGCTCTCCAAGACATTCAAAATCAGGAAACACTTATCTAAATTTAAACTTTAGGAGGTTTTTAGGTGACTATGAGTTATGAGTAATCCTGGACCATGCTCCATGCACAGGAAGGAATGAATATTGCAGCATCTGGCTGCATGGATGAGTGAGGAAGTGAGTGAGGAACTTGTGCTGGATTTCTACAATGGAAAGGCTGGGACCAGCTTCATCCTTTCTTACACAGAAAAAGATAAACAAACCCAACCCTTTTACCCACTATGTATTATTGGAACATTGGGCAGAGCTACACCAGCTGAAATAAGCAGACTTGGGGTGGTAGTTCCTTTGCTAACTAGAGAAGAGGGGCAGCAGAGGAGCACAGCAGATGTACAATGTTCAAGCCAGCCAGGCAGAAGTGTGAGCAGGTGCTCATGCAGCCCATTCCTGCAGCACTAGTCTCAGTTAATAAATTCTGCAAAGAAGATCAACTCATAGGCCAGGCCAAATAGAAAAGGTTATACCACAGAGGAAACCTGGTAAGCAGGTGCCTGCCCCATGCCTTGTGGACACAGGCTTGAGCCTTAACTCACTGAAATATTATAGCCATGTTTTGCAGGAAAAAACAATGCTTGCTGCAATTAAGAATTTGGGCTACATCAAAGTTTCCACTGCTAGCCAATGGAAATTCACTGTGGTGGGTAAAGTATCTTAGGTTTTTACATTAGGTGGACGGAGCCAGGAACATAGGAAATGGTGTCTGAATATTCATGATTTATGGTCTGTTAATGTGTGACACCTAAACCATTTTACCCAATCCTAGTATAACTTTTTCACGTTTTTCTTTCCATTATTCCTAAGATGAATGTTCTTGTTTCAATTTATGCTTGCTGTTTCTTGTCTTCCCACCACTTAACTTACCACTGTGAAGAGCCTGTCTTTGTCTCCTTGAAGACACCCTCCTAGGTGCTGGCAGCCTGCTCTCAGGTTCACCTGAGGCCACCTCTTCTCCAGGCTGAATAGATCCAGTTCCTTTAGCTGCTCCTCATGTGGCTCTGACTCCAGCCATTTGGGGAGGCTTAGCTAAACTTGGCTCCAATTTCTCCTTTCCTGGAGGGACTCAAAAGGACACAGTGCCTAGATGTGGTCTGACAGGTGCTGAACAGGAGCATAATCCCTTCCCACGAGCTCCTGGCTGTGCTCTCTCCAGCACAATCAGGATGCCATTATCTTCTTTGCTGCCAGGGCACACTCCTGATGCACAGGCCGTCTGCTGTCTGCCAGGACTCTCCAGAGCCCTTGCAGTAAAGCCAGTCACCCTCAGCATGTAATGATGCAAGGGCTCAGCATTCTCAGGTGACAGGAACTTTGCATTTGTCCTTGCTGAATTTCACAAGCTTCCTCTTGGCCTATTCCTCCAGCCTGCCTACATTTTTCTGTATGGTAGCACTGCCCACAGCATGCTCACTGTTCCCTCCAGTTTGGTATCATCTGCAAACCTGAGGGAAGTGGATTTTATCATCTCCTTGAAGTACCTGGTAAAGATGTTAAACAGGACTGTTCAGTCTCTAGATCTCTGTGGCACTCTACTAGGTAAACAGGAAAATGTTGTCTGGGTAGAGAACAACTCACTTAACCATTCTCTTCTGAGCCAAATCAATGATTTTTTTAGCCATACAGACCATGACATCCATCCCAATGGGGATACAAGAATATTGTTGAAGACAATGTAAAAAACCTTGCTAAATTTGAGGTAAATGATAGCCACTTCTCTCCCCCATCCACAAATCTATTCATAGAATCATAAATATGATCAGGCAGTCAGACATGATTTACATTTGGTAGCTCCAAATGCTCATTGTTTCCAATCACCTTCTCCTTCATATGCCCAGAAATGTGCTCCAAGGGGCCCCACTCCTTTAAGTTCCACAGGAACCAAAGAATTGCTGATCAGTTTATAGTTCCCCAGATTGTCTTTGTCCTTCCTGAAGCAACGGTGCAACATTTACCCATTTCCAGTTACTAAGAACTTTCCACGATCTCCATAACTCTTCTGATGTGACAGTGGCGCTGCAGAGACATCTAAATTTTTTTTGGCATCCTGGATGTGGTCTGTCAGCTCCCATGGTGTTTTCTGGTCAAACTCTCTCAAGTAATCCTCAACTAAACACTGAGCTACTGCTGGTAGTTCTCTTTGGACCCTTTCCCTAAGCACAGATGCATGGGATAATTTGGTAGTAGAGATAGCAAATAAACATTAGAGTGCCTCCATTTTATCAGTGTCTGCTGTCACTATGCCACCTCCTCCATTCAGCAATGGTTCCACATATTCCTTCCTCAGCCTTTTTATACTAACAAAGCATTGGAAGCTCTCCTTGTGCTTCCCCTGTAAGTCAACTACATTTGGGCTTTGTATCTCCCAAGGCAACTCCTACAAACTCAGGTAATACTTCTAAATTATTCCACTGTAGCCTGTCCCTGCTTCCATCTCCTCTATAGTACTTTTTCATGTTGGAAAATGTTTTTCATCCCCCAAGCTCCATGTTGAGCTACACCAACCTCCTGACAAAGCTACTTGTAGATGTGTGAGGAAAACAAGAACACTGCCTAAGACAGCAAGAATACTTCAGCATGCTTCCTGCTCTTGGACAACCAGGAATTTATGATCTTCTGTATTCTGAAGAATGTCACTCAGTACAAGCATTATCATCCTGTTCTCCTGAGGCTCATCACATATATAAGGCACAGATATCTATGGTAAATATAATGTTTTAGAAACTAACCATAATAAAAATTATCACAGAATCAATATATTCCATTAGAATATGTTTTGCTCAAGCATTTCAAACAGTCTCACATGGATATAAGAGAAGTTCTCTCGATGGTTAGATGATATACTTCAGGAGACGGAGTTGCTCATGGAACACATGCTTTATTCTCAGGGGTCGTGGGTGCCAGCGTTTGCCATCAGTTGCCAGCCCAACTGCTGGCGTGGTTCCAAGAGGGTTCCAAGAGGGCAAATTTCCTGTTACAGTCTATTTTATCCTATTCTGTGTTGAATATTCTATTTACAGTAACCAACCAGTGTGAAACACAAACCCTATAGAATTTACATACAGCCTATGAGAACTACTAGATTTGAATAAGGCACCACCTTCTTATGCTAATTTCTATAATCCCCTCCTCCTGCT
Source organism: Nicator chloris (assembly GCA_013400495.1). Taxonomy (NCBI): domain Eukaryota; kingdom Metazoa; phylum Chordata; class Aves; order Passeriformes; family Pycnonotidae; genus Nicator; species Nicator chloris. Next base: position 51,661 of record WAAE01018798.1, read on the forward strand.
ATCCTGCAGACCCCTTTTCTGCCTGGTCACTGGTATTGCCCAACATCCTGTCCCTGGACTGGCATCCCTCTCCATATCAAAAGTAACCGTCATTTCCATCTCATTCACTGGCCCAATGTTCTCTGAACCTCCTGCTAAACAATCATATTTATAAGGTTTCCCTATATCACCTTCCCCAACACATGGACATTCGGCTGATGCCTTCTTTCACTGCTTTTTTTAAAAAAATTAGCACCTAGAGCTAATCACCACATTCTTGACCACAGCCACAAGAATATATAGGCATCTCTATGTAGTTTTACATACAGTCTTAAAAAGTACATTGCAATTGTAGTTCAGCTGGCTGAAATGGTTATTGAGATGCAATTTGACAACGTGTATGATGACAAAAATAGTAAATGTGTCTCAGAGAGAGGAATTAACATGGTTATTTGGAAAGCATTGCTCCAGATTGTCTTGATTTAACAGGTTTGCATGGGTACACAAGCCATAAATTGCTATTTCATTTTTTCCCCTTCTTTTCTTATTTATGAAAGTCGTACGGAAACTACTCAACATGGGGATAAAAGAATTAATAAGATCAAAGTAGTGGCTTAATCTGTGTTTCTTTTATGCTTTTGTGGCAAGAGAGAACAGCAAATTGTAAAAGAATTCCTGCCTACCTGCTGTGTGCAGTGCACCCAGCTAAAGCTCTGGGCCCCACCCACTCCTGGCCTGGAAAGTTTGCTCCATGCAGATCTTTCAACATGGGGAGGAAAAGTTGCAATTGATTTTTAGTGGGTGGGACCAGGAACCCACATCACTCAATTTTGCAGGCAGCAGCAGCAGCTGACTACAAGAGCTGTCTGCAGCTTGGGAGTGTGTGTGGAAGTGTGCATTTGGAGTTCTGAATCCCTAAGGCCCTTAGTGCTGTACCTCAGCATCCTCAGTGCCATATCTGTGCTTCAATCCCATGGAGGTCCTGTGCTTAATCAAGTGCAGATCTGCAGATGCTGGGGGAGTCAAGGAACTGTAGCTTCTCATTAGTATGAGGCAGTACATCATAGATGCATCTGCAGACCCACAACCTCAAATTCTGCAATTTCATTATATGTCTTCTTTTTTGTCACATTTTTCTTTATTTATGTGTTTTGCAAAACAAACACAACTTTTAAAAAGTAGCCAGATGTCAGTCATTAATTTGGTTTTATTGATGTGGACATAGTTCAAACCTAAAGAGTACTAAAAATTATAAGTAATGTATTTTTGAAAGCAGATTTCAGAGATGAATCCCCTGTTCATTTTTTTTTCTTAGATGTTGCAAGTTTTGCTATGTTGTTAACCTCTCAGCAGTAAATTGTCTAGCAAGAGATGCTAACTTTCCCAACTTCATACAACAGAAGTCTTTATGTTGGTTTCCCACAACACTCCCAGAGTGCATGGAACACTCTACTATGTGGAGGGTGGAAGGACTCACAATGATGATCAGTCAGTCAGTAGAAGATTAAGTGGATTATCTCTCACAGCAGAAAAATGTGAATACAGAGTTGGCAGATGCTTACCATGTAAGCTGATGGATTTATTTCCCACTGTGAGCTAATTTCTAGGTCTTGAAAAGGCTTTAAAGTTTGTCAGAGAAAATCTAAAACGTTGCCAGTAGATCCAACAAGAAATTTCAATTCAAAGCCCAAGAATACCAGAGCTTTCTGCAAGTCCATGTTTGCAGGAGAGAGAGAACTTTCTTAGGACCTGAAGAAGCAGAAACACATTTTCTGCAAAACCAAGAACAAAGCAGACACAAGTGATTCCTATGATCTATATCCAGATACCTACTAAAGTACAAAAAAATTGTTCATCAAATGATGCTATTGCTTTCCTGTTTGTAGTGAAAGGTCTAGCCAGGTAACTGGAGATACATATGGGCACTTCAGCAGCTGAATCCCAGCCTGGTTTCTTTCACTGTGCACCAGGAACCCAAAAAGGCTTCATATGAGGCTAAGTATTTCTTTTTGATTATAGCTAGATGTAGAAATGTATGAACACATTAGTCCTGTACAACAAATTACGTCTTCAAAGTACCCCATAAACACTAACTACACAGCAATTATACTATCCTATTAGTAAAGTAATGCACAGAATACTGACCTATTTATTCTTTTGCTATTATGTAAAATTAATGAGTTGTGGTTTTTTTTTTACCACTGATTCATCCTTCTTCCAAATATCTGTGGATTAAAATTTAAGCTACTTAAATAGCTCCACGAAACTACCGGTAGGCAGAAAAAGGCAAGGCTATTCAAGTATTTGAAACATACTGCTACAGACTGTAAACACTCTGAAGGATATGTGAACATAAGGTCCCATTCCAAATCAAATTCCAGGGTAGAAAAATGATTTTTTAAAGGTATAGGTAGTCTACTGTTTAAAGTTTGTTTTATTTTTTAATTACTGCTTTGTAAATAAATTACAAAACTTACCTAGTAGCCAATTCACCATCCTTTTCTCTCCCCTCACCCAGCATGTCTGAGAACAATGTGCAAGTCCACTGTCAGGAGTTATTTACTGTAGAGGATGCAAATACTCTCTACATAGGAGAAGTGTGTGCACAAACATGTCCATCCTGAAAGATGTCAGGAAACAAAGCACAAAGCCAGACACTAATGAATACAAGAAAACATCAACAACTCTGAATGAAATAAAATATTTACATGTGAATGAAATAAAATATTAATGTGGTTGTCACATTAAAAATAGTGGAGGGAACATGAGGTAGTTTTTAACTTATTTTTCATAGTCTAAACCACATCTTAGCACAGTTTGAGGATAGCATGAGGATAGCACAAACCAGCTCACCTTCCTTGATGATTCGTAAGCTAAACCTGCCAGCAGAGCCACAGATTGTTTTCTATCCAGAAATTGCATACATACTGTGTGTAACACTTATTTCTTCACAAAGGATGTCAGGCCAACAGGAATGCAGTTTAACTGGTTTAGGATTTATGAAAGAAGGAAAAGAAAAAAAAAAACACCCAAACCTGTTTGCTTTCCTGTGAATCAAAACCTACTTGATCAAATACTTAAACTTACAAAAACATTGTGAAAGAATCTGAGGTGAGGTTCAGTTGGAACTAAATAGCTGGGATAGGCCTGCAGAAATATATTCACAGTAATTCCCTGAAATAAAGATATTTTTCTCATGTTAATTTCTGATGTAGCTTCAGGACTTGATGGCTCAGAAAGAGTTACTGTTTGGAACTTGCCATCAGTATCAGGACTGGTTTTCAGAGTATCTGAGCAGATAGGCAGGCAGCATTTCTCAATCTGACATGAGAAAATCAAGCACTAGAAGGAAGGTTCATGTTCTGTAAGGGGCATCCAGTTCCTGAAAATACCTGATTGTCCTACGGAAGTTTGTCTTAGCAGAGGATGGGCAAACTCAAAATCTAAAGTTCAAGGTTAGAGAACATGTATTTGTGCTTACTCTAAGTAAAAAACAAACAAACAAACCAAGAGAGATCAGAGCTGATACATCATGAATCATTCATGTCAATTGAGACCCTTGGAGTCCTCCAGGATATAAAATGTTATAAACTTCTTTCAAGAAAATTACACTCCAGGTACCAATATCCCTAAAATCACCTATACATAGGAACAATAAAACAACTCTTTATGAACAATTTGAATTTTATAATGAAATCAATATTCTTTCAGTACAAAGAAATAACTGTGATTATTTTCTTTTTCCCTTTAATTAATATGGGAACAACAACAGAGTGTCTAAAGATGCAGAAGCATGGCTCAGACCACCTGAAGGTTTCTAGAAGCTGCATCAGTATTTCTTATATAAAAGAAAAATCCCAATAATGGTTTTCCATCTATCATTTAAAAGAGTAAAAATGTCCATGTACTGTACATTCCATAAAGAAGCTGGAATGTGACCGTGTATCTGACTCATAAGTTTTGTGTTTATTTTTAAATTGTTCTGTTAGTACTGACATTAATTAATTTTGCAAACACCAGAGGCACTTGGATGCTTGGAGGCTGGAGGCTTGGAGACAGTTTTGAAATGATGCATAGTCAGTAAAAGGATTGTAGGTCTGCCAGTGATTCAGTAGCTGAAGAGCTCCCTCTCAGCCTTATAACTCCAGTAGTTACTGTAAGTAACAACAGATGTCATTAGAATAAGACCCTGCTGTTTTGAGCAAACTGACACTAACGAAAAATATAGAAGTTACTTATGATTCCTTTAACGATGCCTATACTTATGTACAAAGAGCTCTTTACCATCCTACTAACAGTCATCAGGTAAGTCCTAATTATATGTATACATTGTAACACTGATAAATCCTGTTTATTACAAATAAATAAACTCAGAGTGCTTTGAAATCTATAAACTCACTCCTTTTGCAGCAGCGTTTTTATGCTATTTCAAACCATTACAATGTTTTTTATACAATCAAATTTTAACGTCTCCATGCTTCTCCTTCCTGAATTTAGTCATCACAAAATAAAGCCACCATTGTCTTTTGCCTAATTATCCTTTGCCTTCTATTGGATTTTTAGCCAGGATTTTGCTCAATAAAACAAACAATACCCAAAAGGCAAACAAACTGCAACTGAGGAAAAAGGTGACCTCCTGAAAGCACTGATAGTTCATGAAAACAATGGATACCTACTGTTGCCCCAAGAGAGATAAGATCAGAGGCCAACACATTATGAGCAAAGATTACTACAGCAAGTCTTGATGCTGACAGAGTGAGAAGAGGCCCATGGTACCAGCGGTACCAATGGCACTGGTCTGTGCTGCATCCTGCAATGGCAGCACTTAGCACATCCCCCTTCAGTCCCTCTGCAACCAGCTCAGCTGGTCCTCTTTTATACCATGAAGCTGGAGTGGGACAGGAAAAAAAATATTGCTGCTGTGCAGTCTATCTAATGCTTTCCCTGGGCAATTCTGCCATAAACAACCAGTGCTATTTACTCATCCCTGATCTACAGCAATGTTTTCTGTTGGGGAAGGTGATACAGGGAAACCTTATAAATATGATTGTTTAGCAGTAGGTTTGGAGAACATCGGGCCAGTGGGTGAGGTAGAAATGACGGTCACTTTTGATATGGGAAGGGATGCCAGTCCAAGGGACAGGATATTGAGCAATACCAGTAACCAGGCAGAAAAAGGGTCTGCAGGGATAGCAGGAAGAAGGGATTATAGAAATTAGCATAAGGAGGTAGTGCCTTATTCAAATCTAGTAGTTTTCATAGGCTCTATGTAAATTCTATAGGATTTGTCTCACACCAGTTGGTCACTGTAAATAGAATATTCAATACAGAATAGGATAAAATATACTGCAACAGGAAATTTGCCCTCTTGGAACCCTCTTGGAACTCTCTTGGAACCACGCCAGCAGCTGGGCTGGCAGCTGATGGCAAATCCTGGCACCCACGACCCCTGAGAATAAAGCATGTGTTCCATGAGCAACCCCGTCTCCTGAAGTATATCATCTAACCATCGAGAGAACACTCCTACAGTTATCCTCCCCGCTTGTACCTCTTAGACTTTCACACTCTCTTCTGAGGACAATCCATGCAAACCATTTTTCCTGCTGGCTCACCTATGCCAAGAGCAGAACACTGACTTCTTGGGACACTTTGCTGTTAGGTAACTTGGCTTTGCTCTGCCATGTCTACCCACCTTGCTTCCTGCACCGTCTCAGGTCAGGATTCTCCTCTATGCTGTGATGAGATTCTGCATTTTTACCTTTGCTGTACCCTCACACATCTAAAAGGAATTTTTCAAAGTAAATCAAAGGAAAATTGGCCCTTGGCACGTTAAAGTGTATTGCTGGAGAACAGCAGTGCCACCACGTCAAACAAATGAAGTTCTGGTAACCTCAGGAACACGGAAACAATGTTATAAGAACAGGTCAGGAACCTCAGCCTGACCTCCCTAACATCACTTTAGTGCCCCAGGGAGGGCCCCTGGCTCCACGCCAGCCTCCAGCTGTGAGGTGCCCGTGTGAGGGGAGCCTCAAACACCCCTAAACATCCAGCAAAGGATTCCCTGCTTTAAAGGGTGCCCTGAGAGCCAAAGTAGCCAAGTCAGTGCCTTTCATCCCACAGCTCTGGGCACAGAAGACACTTCTGCAGGAAGAAGTGTACCAAAGTACCACCCTAGCCTGATGAGCCAGCCAGAAATCACTGCTGAGAGCAGCTCTGAGACTGCTTTAAGCTGCTCCAGGGACTGGTTTGGTAACCAGCCATCCCTGGCACTGGTGGACCAAACAGGTGGCAGATTTACCTTCCCTTCCTCTCCTTAGCACACATGCCAAACTGAGTTTAACTGGATGAAGTAAGAGATTTCAACAGTTATTTTCCCCTTAGTATAATGATGCAAGAAGGGGTAGCATGCATTCACAAGCCTGGCCCTCCCTGTTAAAAATTAAAACTATTGCACTGCCTCCCAAGAAACCTCAAAAATGTGGTGGTATTTGCACACTAATTCATAATATGTTCTGTTAGCACTGAGTAAATACACTACACAAATGATGCTAAAGGCTTTCTTTATCACTCATCTTATGCAAACCAGTTTTATGCCCATTTAATTTCACTGGCTAAAGGGGAATGTCTCCAGAGTTTGCACCACTGTGAGATCAGAATCCTGCATGCAATTTCCAGGAGCATGTTGAATTAATTCATCCATAAAGAAAAAGCCTGTTTTGCATGATCAGCTCCAGGCTTTCTATTTTTGATATGTAACTAACGATAGGATTGAGAGAGTTTGTGTTCCATCTTAAGAAAGAGCAGCTTTGCAAATCTAAAAGAAACACAGATGACTTTTGGGGGCAACATCCTCCAGAACAAGAAGGAACCTGAAAGAAAGAAGCAGATCCTAATACTGTCAGGAAAGCCTTGTTTAGCTCCTCTCTGGCTTGGGGAAAACTGCTTGTACATGAACAGAGTCACAGGACAATTGGGTTACTATTGTTTATTTGGTTTGTATCTTTCATCTCTCTGACCGCTTCAGGAGACCACCCCTGTGCACGCTGTAACATAGGACATGAGATTACATCTCTTCTTGAAGTGCTCCTGATAACATACTCAGATAAGGTGTTAAGGACCATGAATTCTGAAATTGACATTACTTTCACCTATTATTCTAGTATCCTCACTAATATTCAGTTCTTCCAGCAGTATCATGCCATACATCACAAAAGGTATCTGAATCTTGCTGCATAGGACCACTGTGTAAGTAATTTTCATATCCAGTATGATGGATACATTTTTCAAAATACTAATATATCTTTTATTATAGCCAACTACAGATTTTCATAACTTACTGCATTTTTCTAATGGTTGGTCACCTGAGGGAGGAGAATTACAGCATTCCAAAAGTTATATTTTAATTTCAATATATAATATGCAAATCACTATATGTGGAATTAAATCATCAATTATTTTTCATAATCTAAAATTGATAGCAACTGGTTTAATAGTTCTGTGGCAATGCCTTCTTTACATTAGACTGCCATAAGCATAAGAACCCGAAGGGCAAAGAGCTTTTTACAGCCATTTAAGAGCAGTTTTTAGTCCTTGTGGTTGTATAGACAGACTTTCCTACACACAATGAATCAATATACTTCTGTCTGCTTGTTGACTCTGGTGGACTGGAAGCTGCATCATTAGTTTACGCTGTAGCATGCCAAGATGCAATTAGTTACACAAAAATGCTATTAAAAAGCAGTTCAACACAAACATGTGCTTTTGCATGGAAACTTAAAAATGCAATCCTGACACTAATCTCTTAAAAAATCCAGTTCTTTAGAGATTCAAACAGTACACAAATCAGTATAAAAGCAATCCCACATAGCACTGTAGCACATCTTGCCTGAACACAGCAAAAATAATTTAAACAGCCACTTTATTTAAATGATTAGGATTTAGGAAAAAGCACAGCCAAAAACCTACTATATCTAGTTGTGAAAGTGAAATTTGGACTTTTTTGTTAAAACTGACTAAATTTCAAGAAAATAAGTGTAATAAGGAACATGCAGGTAAAAAGAAATGGTATTTACAAGCAAGAAAAAGTGACTGCACATGGTATGTAATCATTAGTAAAATCCAGTACTGCTGGAGTTCACACAGATTAACTGTGCAGCTGGCTAATAATGCTGGAAATGTTTATGACCAAGTATTATTTGTACTTCCTTTGTGTAAGATAAGGCCAACGCATTTCTTGTTCTGAATCATAAACTAACCAACCCTGTTTTCCACCCACTCAGATTTCTGCCTCTGCAGGGCAGTCTTAACAGATTTAGGGCCAGACTGTCAAATTAATTGGACATATGGTCTCCAGAACGCGACCCCAACAACAAACCACCTACACCTAATCACTTAGGCAAAAGTCTGAACCCCATTCCTTCCCAAAACACACCCAAACCAGGCCCTGTAGGCATGCACTTCCAGAGCCTGGAGTTTTTCCCTGATGATAAAAGGATTGGACACAAGGTTCACTTTTAAATAGGTCTAGAGCAAAAAAAAATTATGTAATTGGATAAGTGATGGGGTAAAGGACTCAAAAAAGAGGGGAGGCTGGGCTTAGTGCCTTCTTCAGCCAAATGGGGATTCAATCTCACATCTCCTACTTAAGAGTTCAAGAGGCATCCAGCTACAAGAGGCATAGTGATGAAGACAGAGCACAAGAAAGAATTTTCCTTCTTCCTCCTTTAGAAGCCATGATTTCGAAGCCAAGCAGCTATTAAAGCATTTAGAAAGCATCACAAACTATTCGTGTACAGAATGGCATGGCAGAAACTGATGAGTCCTGTTTTATGGGGCCAACTGCTCTCCACCTAGGGCTTGAATTGGGGTAGGGAAGGCAGGCATTTCAGGCTGTGGCATTTCTCATCATCACAAAAGCACATCCGAGAAACATCATGCATCTAAAAATAAAGGAATATGGTCTTCATGCCCAAGCTAGTTCAACTTCCAGAACAGCTATGCACACTTACATGAAACCTTAAAATGTAATCTCTAAAGTTGCAGCTGTATGTGTGGAGGATAAACACTGCATGGGACAACATTGGGTGAAACTTAGTCTTGGTCATTCCAGAGGCAGGTCATCCCAGCTCAAGTCACAACGGGAGAGATAAGTGAACTGCTGCCGTATGGTATAGCCTTCATCTGGAGAAGATGCTTGTACGAAGGAGCGTAAGAAAAAATGGATTATAAATGGTCTGGTGAATGTGTACCATTCTCTACCCCGAACTTTTCCCAACATTTTTTACTACTTTTAAGCAGTGGTGCACAGTTGAGCCAGACTGAACAAAAAAAGATCCAAATGAAATATTTTCAATAGTTTGAATAGATAACCTAGTAGACACCTTTAAAGAAAAAACAACAACAACAACAAAAAAACCACCAAAAAGTGCAACCACGCGATTTTGGAGCCCAAATATCCGTAACCAGAAGGTAAATAACAACGTTTTGCAAAATGGCATTAGGAAATCACGCCCCGAGTCTGGCTGGCCTGATTCAGGACTCGTGAATGCGGAGCGCCGCGCTTCTGGGGAAGCCGAGAGGCAGCGGCCGGCCCCGGCCGGGTCCAGCTCCGGTGCCCGGCACGGCGGGGCCGCCGCCCAGCCCCGGGCGAGGCGCGGTGGCTGCGGGGCGGTGCCGGCGCCGGGCCGGGCCGGGGGAGGTGTGGACCGGCCCGCTCCCACCTGCGCCCGCCCTCGCCACCGCCTCCTCGCCCACCTGGCCGCGCTCGGCACGGCAGCCGCCGCAGCAACATGTTGCCCAGGGGAGCCTCGTCCATGCCGCCGCCTCCCAACCCCGCTCCCTACTTCCCGCCTCCGCGGGTCACGCTGCCCTCCGGCCTGGAGATCCTGCGCACCTTCTCGGGAGCCGTGATCTTCCTGGAGATCGTGAGTGCGAGGGGGCTGGGGAGGGGAGCGGCCGCGGGCCTGCCCGCGCTCTCACCTGCCATTTTGTGAGCGGGGCAGGTGCGGGGGGCCGGGCCGGGCCGGGCCGGGGTTCTGCGGGAGCGGCCCCGGCCCCGCGCCCTCCGGCCGCCCCGGTTCGCTCCCCTCGGGCCGCGGCCGCGGCGCGGGCGGCTCCGCACGGAGATGGGTTTCGCGGGGCTGTTTGAGCTGTCGAGGGCTCTGAGCCATGCTGTCTCCCCCGACCCAAAAAGGCACCACGGAGAGTTACACCAGGTTTTGGCTATGCGCGTGTTACGCGCCCTTTGCAAACTCCTCCATGTTCAATGTCATGTGTGTGTTAGACCTCGCTGGTGTACACAGGGCTGAGGACCTTTGAGCTGAGGCTGGGTATGGCGCTCTGCAGTGCCAGTGATTAGTGGGAGATAAAAAATAAAAAAGCTTGGTAGAACTCATCTGACTTTATTAACTTTTTTTTTTTTTTTTCCTTATGGTCAGAGCGGAATATTGCTTGGGTCCCAGCCTGTGAGCTGGATCCCACCTGATAAGCTGTAAAATTGTACCTGAGCAAGGAACAAGTCGAAACTCGAAACGCAAGTTCGGGCACTAAATCAGACCCAGAGGCAGTAGGGACAAAAGATTAATTCAGCTGACCAACCAATTGTACATCTGACAGCCAAGCTGTAGTGGACAGGTGTAGTGTGAGGGAAATAGCACAACAGTGGGTGCTGAGATTAGCAGTCTCTACAGTACAGTGCTAAATTTATTTTTAAGGAACCCTGCAAGTTTGCACATTCAAAATTCTGAAAACATTTCATGTGTCTCTGTTTTTTTGTTTAACAGACACTTTCTGCTATCCCTTTTGCTTCCTCACTGCCCATCACTCTCTGGTCACCAAGTAACAGACTTGCACCTGCAGTCTTGTGAAACTAGAGAAAGTTTGGTTCTTCACAGCTAAAAAAAGGAACCCTAGAGAACAACTTGAGCAGTAATACATAAACCCATGGGAGCCTTGAACTGAGACTAGCAATGCATCTTCACATATGTGCTGCTACAGTGTAACGTCAGAGAGGAACCAACTAATTTTGTAGCAGGCATCTTTTGAAAGGTATCTCTTATCCAACCGTGATACAAAAGAAATGTCTCTGAATCTGAAAATGTAACCACTGACTTCCTGGTTTGTAAATCTGTTGAATTTAAACAGGAAAGAAGTAACTTGCTTCTTGGAAGTAGATTTTAGTTGACACTACTTAGCAAGTTGGATTATGAAGTTCAATCTTTACGTAATACACGAACATACTTGGAGCGAATCATAATTGTCATCCATTTATCCTTTTTTTATTAAGAGACAGGATTTGCAGGGAGAAATAGTAGTGTTCCTTAGGACAAGAGTTGATTAAACCAGGGAAGCCTTAGCATACATAAATTCTCCATCAGGCCATCCCTAGCACTGCATCCCTACCACTCAATTGCTGTGAGGAGTCTGCTGAAATGAAAATTGGCACTGCTGAATTCTCCAAGTTACGGTGATTCTGGAGAGCTCTATATGTTTCTAGCCTTTACAGCATAGTTTACAACTCACCTTATTCTGTATTCTAGTTTTTTTCTTTTGCTTTAATGCTTTGTGTCCTCTTTCAGCTTGGTATTACAAATATATTGAAAAAATGGGTGTCTTTTTATCTCCTTTCTGTATCTCATCTGATTAGGACTACAAAGCAAAACAGTATGAGCTTGAATCCAAAGTAGTAGAAGTACATCCTTTTTGTGCTAATTTGTGTATATATAGTGAGATTTGTATGTGTGTGAACTGTGTTTTCACATTTCTTATATTTTGCTCAAAATTACAGTAAGGGTAAAATTTTCAGCAGCAGCACACAAGTCACCTGGGTTTGTAAATCTCATTTTCAAGACTATTTTAAGAGCTTTTAGGAATTTCGGAGTGGCTTTGTCTTTTCACCACTTAGTGCCTATCATTTCTGAGAGGAGGACTTGGGCTCTCTGAGTACTTTTGAAGTGTTTCCTCTTGGTTCCCAAGAGTCATCTGAAGATATGTAATGTGTGATATCAGTTCTTAGGTGGAATGGACTGAGTAAAAGTTATCTCTCAGTTTATTCTCTGTATTCCTTTCCTTGCAGCTGTTTGGAACAATAGTCTGGATTTTGGTGGCCTCTACCCGAGTTCCACTGCCACTGCTGCAGGGATGGGTAATGTTTGTGGCCGTGACTGCATGGTTCCTCTCCATTGTGTTCCTCTCTGTGTTCCTCTTTGGTTATGCAAATAGAATTGCTGTCAACTGGAACCAGGCGGTAAGATTTTTTCTTTATTTAAGGATTCCCTTTGTTTTATAAACTGAAAATTATTTAATGAGAAGTGTTGATCCTATGTCTTAACACCTGGCTTTGTGCTTTAGCACAAAGGTTTTCAAACAGGAATTCGAAACTGGAAAAATAAAGAATAGGGTTACAGAGGTGGCAGAGGAAATCCAGGACCTGCTTTATCATGGAGGCTGAAGGAGCTTTTGGAGCTGTTTGAAGGAGTACACTTGTCCTCTCTGAGCACGTAAAATATATGAGCAGCAGGAAGAGGACTAATTTAACAAGGCGTGACAACAAATTGGTTTAAATGGCCAGAAATTAATGTGGACTGGAAATCAAAAGATATTTTCTGAGCATTAGAGAAGTGGTAGTAACACCTTGTGAATAATGGAACATAGAAAGATATATTTAACATTATAAAGGAATTTTTTTAATATTTATGAACATACTGTGTGATGTAGCTGTCTGAGATAGCACAGATTGGACTTCAGCACCCAGAGGGTTCCCTCCATTTCCTAAGAAAGTCTACTGGTGACTTTTGGGTCAATTCCTCAAAGCTAGGACAGCAATGGTAAGTGGCTGTTAGACCTTGGGTGGTAAAAGACATAATAACCTGCACTATGATATATCTTAACATCTTATTAGGAGACTTAACGTCTTCATCCTTCTTAGAGGGCCCTTGGTGAGACTACAGATATAAGCATTCTTTGCTGAGCTTTTTGTTTTGAAGACAGAGCCTGAATCTTGCTGTAATTGATTGCTATGCCTTGTACCAGTAGTTCTCAAAGCCTGTAACTTCCTGTTAAAAAAGGGAAGTTTTTGTATTAGTTTTTGCCAACCACATGGATACCTCAGGTTATTGACTGGTAATTTACATGCTCCTTTGTTGTCATTAACTGTTTTGTACTTTGAGTTTTTAGTACTCAAGTAGTTAAGCATGAGATTATATCACACTCTCCTATATTTCTGTAATATATAAGTGAAGTGAATAATAAAAAGTGGCATAACTGTGATCAGACTTTTTAATTAAAAAAAATTCTTCCAAAAGGGTTGCAACTTCTAAACTACTGAAATGTGTCTGCCTGTAACTGCTGATGAGCTTCATTTTGCTTCTGGGCAGCTTAGTTTTCCTATTGACACTTCTCTTGATCAGAGCTGGAATTTCATGGTTCAGTATCAACAGCTGTGGATATTTATCTGTTCAGGTAATTCATGGACAGGCCCTTAAAACAAAAGTTCTTTAAAGCAAATCATAAAGCTTTATGAGCTTAGAGTTCTAAACTCATTTCTAAATCAAAGCCCATCAGTGCTAACAGACTGGATTCTATTAAAAAACAAACTTTAGCACTTGGATAATGAATAAACATATATACAGCATCAGCTTTCCAGCACGATACAGGCAGTAATTAGGCTAATAATCAGTTACAATCACAGAGACCTTTACAGGGATTTATGCTGCAATGTCCTCACAAATTATGATGCAAGAAAGCCCTTGAGCATAAGTAAAGTAAATTAATAGTGTCCTGGGTTTCATTGAAACTGTTTGCAGTTTGCAATCATACATCTATTCAAGAGTTGCTGTGTAAGGACAAAGCCTTTTATAGATTAAAAATGCTGTACAAATTTCATCTTCTAACACTTGTGTATGTGTTACACATTGGCTACTTGATGCTGGCTGTTTGTTGTACTGTTAATTTTGTCCCCTGGTATATAATAAATTGCTGGGGAAATTTCTATGTCAGGAAATGGATACATGACTTGTATAAAAACTGCATATGTAACTTTATCAGAAAAGCTCTCATAACTCAGTCAGTATTCAATCAGACTGGAATGGTCTGCCCAGGGAGGTGGTGGAGTCACCATCCCTGGATGTGTTTAAAAAAAGACTGGATGTGGCATTCAGTGCCATAGTCTAGTTGAGGTGTTAGGGCATGGGTTGGACTCAATGATCTTGAAGGTCTCTTCCAACCTAGTAAATCTATGATTCTGTGATCTTTAATAAATGCAGAGGGAATAATTTTATCTCTAACTTGGTATCTGAAACCCAAGCCCTTCCAGCTGTCAACAAAAATAAGACACTTTACCAGTATTTTCAGGTACCCAAATGTTTTGTAACTTGTTGACACTAAAGTCTTTAGTGGCACTTGACAAGTTGGGTTTTTTTACCTTCTGTTGCAAATAAATAATTGATTATTGGAAACATTAAAGCTATTTTTGTTACTATAAATGCAGCCCTGGATTTAGTAATACCTTACGCTGTAAATATATCTGCTCATACTAATATTAAAATATTTAATAGAGATATATAGAAAATAAGGTGGAACACAGTGGAAAAGATGGACCTTATGGAGCTCCATTGCTCAGTACATCAGTGTATTAAACCAGATGGTATGACAAGTACTGCCCTTTACAGCCTGACTCACAACACACTCACACAATTAGATGTGAACTAGCTTATCCTGTTGCTCTGACAGTGTTTTGCATACACTTTGTATGAGGTTTCAATGATTGTACAAGTGTGGGAGCAAACAAGAGGCACTAGATAACAATTACTAAAACCCCAAAAAGGATCCCTCACAAGATCTTGTGGTTTTTGGTTACAGAAACCATAACCCTGTAAATGTGAAACCTTACTGATGCTACAGAGCTTCACTAGTATTGCTGCCAGGAGAAGGAAATGAGAGGGTTGAGCAGGAGAATGAAGGAGATGAAAGGGTTTCTCCTGAAAAATCTCTGGCTTGTATGCATTCAGTCCTGATCTAAGTGGAATGGGGAACTGTAGTAGCAGCTTATGTCATAACTTATCAAAACTGACTAGGATGTGATTTAAGTAGCTTTAGCTGCAAATATGGAACAAGTAATGAGTTTGAAAAGAAGATTCCTTCACTTAAAGAAAATCTCACATGTATGAAGAAAATGCATTTCTCTGGACAGGGTAGTGCAGCACATTCTCCCTTTGCTCTCAGGCAGGCAGCAGGTAAGGATGTGGCACAGACATTTCTGTTCAGGCGAGTGCTGTCTGCTGGACACACATAAAGTATCCTGGGTTCTCACTCTAGGCATACTGATAGTCCATGGCACTCAAGTGAAGCTAAAGTTCATAAAGAACTCATTAGTACTGGAGTTAGACTGCATATCATAGGTATCATAAAGCATGCATATACTTGCATATATTTTAAAAAGTGTCTCGGTGGCTTTCGCAGGCCTTCACAGGTATAGACCTTCACAGACACAAAGTATATGTTGTATGGATCAAGAATTGAGTGCAGTGCAAATGTCAGCTTTTCAGACTGAATAATGGAAGGAGATGTTGGAAGAATACTTTAGATATTTTAGACTGTACTGGAACATGCCTTAGATCTTGCTGCTGGAACACTGGGCTCTGGACTAGGGCCTACAAAGGCACCAGACCTTTTTTATATGTGTCAGTAATGGAACCCAGAAATGAGAATTAGATGTTTAAACCTTATGTTCAGTTAGCATTCATCATAGGGGAGGGAATTGCCTGGAGAGGTTCAGGAGAGAAGCATATTTGACGTAAATCCAAAAACCTGTCCTTACAAGTCTTGGACATTTTATTCCGCAGTATCATGAAGAATTGTCAGGTTACTGACTATTGGGTAGAGCCAAGGCAGAGAGAGTTGTGAAAATGCCTCAGTTCTTGGATCTCATTGTATTGGGACGTTGGACATTTCAGCTCTGTCAAAGCTGAGTTGTTTCTGGGCATTTAGAGAAGCAAAATTTAAGCATGGAGGAAAGCTTAATTTTTGAAGCTTTGGTTATAGCTGAGAAGACACTTATGGAACTGGAAGATTGTATTGTACTGCTTGAATTGTGATCAAGTTGGCCTGTATATGTCTTTTTTTATCTGTCTGAAAGGAGATTTCTGTGAACTCCACTAACTTTATGGTGGTCTAAAATGTCAGCATGTGTACCTAAAGATGAGCATGTGCTTCTTAATTTGAATGAATATAAGATTTGGGGAGAGGGAGAGCTGCCATTGACCACTAATAATGTTAGTGAGCTGCTTATAATTGCAAGAAGCTCTAAAAACATATCCAGGTTAAGCTGTCAGATGGATTTAACACTGCTTATCTCAAGTTAGTGTTATCAGTTCTTATTTCATGTTTCAGTGTTGGATTTTGTTTGTACTGAGATGAGAAGAATTAGATATGTATTGGAGCCCAGACTGATTCTGTTATTTGCTTTTTAGGATTTTATTTTCCATGGGGCTACTTTTGTCTTTTATTTTGGAGCATTTCTACTGCAAGCAGCAACTACATCTCTGCATCACTTTCCCCGCAAATTCAACTCCACCACACAGGAGAGGATCCTAAGTGGTCGTGAATATAACATAAGCATAGCAGCCTCGGTATGTGTTTCATATATTTGTATCAGGGGAACAGGGGTCTGTAGCAAGCACTTGTAGCCAGCCATTCAACTTGGGAATTTAACAGAAAACTGGAATAGAAGGAGTAGCTGTGAGAGAAAGAATTGCCTTTGACAGCAGCAAGTCGTATCTAGCAGAAACATGCAAAAATATTGGTATTAGCTAATGCTTATGGGATAGCTACTTATTCTTCAGTACAGTGTAGAGTTGATACTCTTCACTGTAGTGTTTTGAAAATATATGATCACTACAGCTTATAATTTTTAGACAAGGTATTTTGTAAAAACACTTTTGGTTATTAGAGGAAAAAGAACAACAAGCCTTTATCAAATGATGTAGGAAATGAAAGCACCTCTTTGGTGAGGATAAGGCATGAAATTTACACCTCTGCTCAAAATTTCAGTTGCTTTTTTATATCATTTAGATAATCCTGAACATGCCATGGAGATAAAAAAATATTTGGACTAGGTCTTTGTGAAGCTCCACATATGTACTTACTACATCAGGATCCTGCTGTCTCTTACTGCATTTTTTAGAGTGCTTTTCTTGATAGCCTAAGCCCAGAATGCATTTTTCTCACTGTAGTTGCATCACCACTGAATCAATGGTATTTGGTAATGTGGATGTGCATAGCTTAATCAGAAAATATATCAGGCTTTAGTTTTCATACTGGCTGGACTCTTCAGGGAGGAGTAGAGGTGTATCAGGCACTTCTTAAAGAACTGAAACCACTGCTTTTAATTTTTTGTTCCATCCAGAGACCTTCCTACCCAGGAACTGTATATATTTATTAAGCTTCTAAACCCTCTGTGCTATAGAATAGAATAGAAAGGAGAAGCCTTTAGCTTTGGCAAGCCAGGCACTGAAGAGGTGAAGTGGGCCTGTCAGTGTCCCAAGGCCAGAGTTCCTCACATCACCCCCCTGCCAGTAACACACTGGAGCACATCTGACCCCTGGGTGGCACAAGGACAGAGGTTGTGTTCCACCTATGCCTGAACTAAGGGAGGTTCTTTACACTAAGCAAATATCTTAAATTCTACTCTGAAGTGTACCTCTTCAGTCCTAGTTTAGTGTGTTCAGATCCCACTGAATATATGGTCACTGCAGACATTTTGTCTGACAACAGAATACTGGGCACTCCAAGAAACCATTCCCTGCTTCCATAATAATTTTTAAGGGAGAATTCCATTCTTCAAGCCCCTCAAATCCCTGTCAAGATAGAGGAGGAGAAGACTCTTTTGTAACTTGCCTCAGTATCTTAATTAGGAGTAGCTGGAAAACAGGGAATGAGATAAATGAAGTCTTTAGTGTCTTTGCAGTTTTTGCAAAGTGTGTATTTAGGAAGTCCAAACATAGAAAAAAAAAATCTTGAGTCTTTAAAATATTTCATTAAAAAAGTCCTGCGAGCCACATGACAAAAAGAAAAAAGGTTGCTAACATCCTTTTAAGATGGCATTTATATACCATGATTAGAAATATAAATATGCTCCTTTTTTACAGGTGATGATTCTGTGGTGTAGCATTTTTTGAGAACTTTAGTTAGTCAAATTAACACTTGTATGTAAAGCAAAGGATGATTGAATTGGTATATTACAAGAGACAGAATTCATTGTTATCACTGGATAATATGAGAAATGTTTTTTCAGAAATTCAGTTTCTCATTTCTCCTGTCCAGTGTACACTACGTATTCACTTTCATTGTGGCATGACCTTCAGTACAAATCTATCCAACTCAGACCTTGTGCAGGAGCCTCTTCCCTGACATTGCCCGTGAAGTTGTTCTAATGGCTGGATATCTGGTCAAGGAGGCCAGATGGAGGTGGTTTCTGTATTTCTGCAAGTAAAAGAGTTCTGCTGTTTAGAGAGATATGTTCTTTGATGTTTGCTGGGGTAAAGGCATTCAGTTGGAGACATCTGAGATTGGTGTTTGATCAGTCTAGATAAAAGAACTGAAACATACAGTGTACATGTGCATGTTTACTTTCACCATAGCTTATGCAGAAATTCCATTTCATATTCTATTTCTAAATGTCTGCTGAAGCAAGCGAGTGAAAAGTAGTAACATGAGGTAGTAGTAAAATGGGGTTATTACAGAGAAGCTTCTGAGAAAACTTCAGAGGATCCCAAACCTATCTTTACCTTATTAAACATTTTGGTTGGGAGAGATACCTTTTGAATCACTTGTGTTCCTGTATTCATTTAGAATAGAAAAATATTGTAGAACAATATGTGTGATTCACTTTTTTCTTTTTTCTTCTTTTTTTTTTTCTCTGCTCCTCCTCTAGATTTTTGCCTTTGCAACAGCTATTTGTTATGGTTGCAGCACAGCCCTGGCATTAAGGAGATGGAGACTAAATAACAGTTGAAGAGAGGTTAATGCCCACGTGTTACACTTCAGATCAAATTAAGTGATACTTGTCTCTTTCACTGGAATTTAATTCTAAAAAGACTTTTTTTTTTCTCCTGCCTAAAATCTACTTTAAATGCAAGTAACCCCTAATCAGGATTTCTTCAACAGAAAAAAAAGTTCATCTCTTCCCTTTCTGATATTTACTTTTACTGTGTACTCATTGTAAGGTATTAGAGAGTTTAGGGATAAGGAGGTATGTCATTAGCAGACAACAGAACTCCAATGCTACACCAGAAGAGGAAGAAAATGGAAACCAAGCCAAGATGTTAACTGCACAGGCAGCTAAAAAGCTCCCCCCTTGTTAAGCCTTGGGAATAAGTGCTTTGCAGTGTTACAGTGCACTCCACACAGGTAGAGCCTTGGGGCTCCTGGTAGAGTCATGGGTGTTCTGTGTGCTGCCCTTTGCATAATCAGAGCCCAAGCTGACTCTGAAATTCCAACTTAGTATGTATATGTTATTAACTTCGATGTACAGAGAAAAAAATTTTAAAACCCATCCAGTGAAATCTTTTTATACTGTCTTATAGCTATGTCTGGCTAGGGTCACCTGAGCCTTAAAGCTTACTGTGTTCCATACTAGATGAAAACTGGGACTTTCAATCAGTAGTTTATTAGTTTTAGGAATTTAGCCTAATCAGATCTATTTATACTACAAAACAAAACAGTGCATTTGTGTTGTATGTGTATATATACAGTATATTTTTGTTTAACAGGAATTTTTGCACTGTTTAACTTTGTTGGAGTACAGCTTTGTTCTTGCTACTTCAAGTGCTGCATTTGTAGGTATTATGTGAGTCAATGTCATTTGAATGGAATGTTACCAAATAGTGAATAATGTCTGACCTCAATTCTTGCAGTGTGTTATTTGTTGCATTCTGAAGCTGCAGTGTTGTAAAGGTGTTTTTATTCGGGCAGATGCCTATGCAACATCTTGCTGAAAGCAGTGGAATGCAAAGCAGTCCAGCCATTATGGAGTTTGCTTTTCACATGAATGGCATTTAATTGAGCCTCTCTTGAATATCCTGGTGTATGGTGACATACAATATCATATACAGAAAATTGATTTAGCAAAACTAAACTATAGCATTGTGCTCTGCTCCCTGACACTCATGTCGTTTTGCACATGGTGAAGCTTTTTGTTATTTTGCTGGTAAATAATTTTTGCTTCTGTGAATAATGCCAAAAAGATCAGCTGGGATAATAAAGGCTCCCTGTCATTTGTAAAACAACTTGTTCACTACATCTTGCAGTGCACCTGATTATTCTGCAGAGACCAGCAGTGGTTGTGTAAGGGAAAACAGGATTTCCTTCATTCCCAGGCCTACTCACTTTCCTTGAGCCAACAAGGGTGTCTGCCATGGAGGTTACTTTATCAAACTTGTCAGGTACAAGGGTCTCCGAGGGGCAGCCACCCTCAGCAGTGCCCTGCTGACCCAGGGCAAGTTCTTGTGGGTGGCACAGCAGTGGGTGGCACCCTTCTGGCTATGGAACCACTTGGTTGTCCTGAAATACTACAGTGGGATGCTGTCATAGATCTGTTTTCTGAAGGTTATTTTCTTCCAAAGATTTTGTACTCTGGCTGGTTTTTTTCCCCTAAATCTCTCATTGCATTGAAACTTTTTGTGAACATTTTATCTAGAGCCATATACTTTTAAAATTACTTTGTATTGTATAAAATTCATTTACACTGGAGCATATGGATGAAAGTATATAACAAAGATTTATGCTACACAGCATTAAAGTTACTTAATATATTTATGGCAATAATCTGGTCATTAATTTTGTCTTTGGAAAGTATCAAAAAACTACCTTGCTACTCTGACTTACCTGGTACTAGACATACAAAATTGAAGCTAAGATTTCATGAGAAGGCACAGTTGCATTGGGGCTAGTTTTACACACATTTAATTACCTTCACAGCTAGTTTTTGCTATGTGATCCTGAGTGAAAATTGGTGAGAAGATTAAAGTCAGTTACAACATTTCAAATAGATGCTGGTCTTCAGTTTGGTTTGATTTCTCCTGTGTACTGCAACCTGGCTCTGCCCTGCACACCACAGACTGTGCATGCCACAGCTGCAGTCTCTGCAGCCAGAGGAGATCATGGAGGGCAGATCTGCTTTGCATATTTAAACCTACAGAGTATGAATCCCACAGATGGAGTCAATTAAAGAGCTGTCCAAGCTTAGTTGGCATTTGTATCTAACCTCCAAGTTCAAACCTGAGGTGTAAAACCCTTGATTGGTGAGTGCTATTCAAGTCTCCTAATCTACTCCTGGAAGTCCAGATAGCAGAGTGCGGTTAGCGTAGCACGGAAAATGTTT
The DNA here is from genome assembly GCA_013400495.1 of Nicator chloris. Classification (NCBI taxonomy): domain Eukaryota; kingdom Metazoa; phylum Chordata; class Aves; order Passeriformes; family Pycnonotidae; genus Nicator; species Nicator chloris. The sequence goes on from WAAE01018798.1 coordinate 73,016, forward strand.
GCATAGTGAGGAAAGACTGAACTTTCCCTCTTAAGTATCAAAGACAAACAAAGGACAGAGAAGAGATAAAGGTAAAAACTACAGTAATGAAGAACAACTTTCACAGCTAAAATGGAGTGAAAGAATAGAATTTTTGTGTTGGTATGGACAGAGTTTTGCTGTACTTTGAGGAAGATCTACGGACGGTCAAACTGGAATATGCAGTTATGTTCTTTCGAAAAAAAAAAGGGAAAAAGGTCAGTAGTTAATTCTGTATTACTTTATACTGGGAGCTAAAAAAGTAGGTGTGACTTGGAAATGGTATGTGCGTGCTGGATGTATGCAAATACTGATACAGGTATAATATGTAATCCTTGTGATAGGTATTCCAGGGAAAATGTGCAAGCTGGTTGTAAAAAACCTTTCTTCCTTGTAAGAAAATTCCTCCAAGCCTGTGACCTTCAAGGAGAAAAGCTTAGACCTCTCCAAAGAATGGAAGGCATGGAGGGGAGGGACATAGGGAGATAATTTATCTCAAGTCATTTAAGGTGAAAGGAACAAGACCACGGGTGCCAAATAGCATTTTCATCAAACATCTCTATTTGATGTGAAGCGGCAGTGCAGCAGTATCTAAGGTACCACGCAGGTCCCTATTCTTAGAGACAATTTCATGTCATTTTGGATAGCACTGTGGGGTAGCTGTTGGTAAATAAGGAGAAGGAGCCCCAAAGAAGACTTTTCTTCATGGGGTGTAGAGATAGGCAACAGTTATTGCAGTTATTCTCTTTCTAAAGAGAAGTGAAAGTGCATGTTAGAAAGCTAAAATTTTGTTAGAATTTTGGCAGAAAATATGCACAGCACATGCTTCACTGAAATCCTGATTCTGCTTCTGCCTTGCTAAATGTCTGGAAATAATCCAAAGTAACACAGGTCCTGCGGGATTATCAATCTGCACAGGATCAGTCTGTTCAGATTCTCATGATTTCTCTAGCTGTGTATATTGGTTATAACTCCTGATGTGAGTAAAGTTGTGTTACTGTAAAATATTTCCTTAAAACACAGCTGTAAACCACAGCTTTTAAAAGAGAGAGGCAGAACCAGTGACTACACAAACCTGTGCCCTTCATAAAAATAAAAGAAAAACCACTGGATAATCACTAGACCTGTGTTGTCTCTTTCACTTCCAAAACCAGATGACAATGCTGACTCCTGTTGCACTTCCTCTAATTGTTATAATTTTGCATTTGCTTTATAACGTTTAAGAATTTTGACATTCATAATTTCTCCATCTGAATTTCAAAAAATAAGAGAGCTTAAAACTCTTGAAACATGTTTGTTCCATTTTTATCTAGACACTGAAACTGGTCTCTGAACAAAAGTGTCCTGATGCATTTCATGCTCCTCTGCCAGGCTACCCAAGTTGTACAGAAAGGCTTCCCAGGTTTTTGTCCAAAGATAACAGTGAACCACTAACTCTCAGACTGAGATGCCAATAGGACATTGCTCTTTTCAGTCTTACAAAAAGAAAAACTTGAAAGTGAGAGCATGTTGTCTTTCTTTCTTAGCTGTATTTGTACAATTGGTCATGACACAGTAGTCTTTGTTGAAACATAAAGAAAACCAGAAAGAAAGAAAAAGCAAAAAAGAAAACGCAAATCTTATGTACTAAAATTAGTAAACAGAAATGGAAAGTATTTAATTGTTTTTTATGAAGCTGAATTTAGCATGACTGTTCTCTTTTCTCACACCTTCCTTTGCTCAATTATGATGTTTATCTGAACACCCTTACAACCTGACCAGCTCAGAGTTTACTGTGTTTATCCTCAAGGTGCTCCTGTAAAGAAGGTAAGTGCTGTTCTCATTTCACAGGTGGAAAACCTCAATGCAGAGACACTGAAGAACAACTTGCTTGCCAGAGACCTCTCTCAGAAGATCTTTGGAGCAGGAAGAGAAAACCTGGCTTCTCAAGTGAGAGTTTCTTGGTGCCTCTTCCAGCAGCCTCTACTGCTGCCCACTGTGGGCTGGAAGGAGGCACTGTAGTGTGGGTTGTATGTGACCTGATCCCACTCCTGTCTCTGTCATGGTGGTATTACTCTGGCAATTAGTTACATGGGGTCAAAAGGTAGAATGACTGTTTGTGGAGGATTATGAGTCAAAGGGAGGTTTAAAGTGCCAAATCAGCATTCCTAGATCAAACATCACAGTTTCCAGGTGTTCTAACAAATTTTGGTTATCCAGTTGTAAGTAGACATGGAGTTCCTGTTTGAGGTGTTGATCTACCCTCTGCATCTAAAAGAGAGGATAAAGGTCTTCAGGAATCTGTAGGTTTCAGATACTCCCTGCTATATGACATGTTTGAGCCCTAAATTCTTGGTGTTAGCAAAATACTACCTGCCTTGAGCCTGCCAAGACACAGCACCTTTCAGTTCAGAAACCTGACCTAAGTTTTGGCAACTAACCTGTCACATTACCTTTCAAGGGAACACAATGATCAAACCAGGTTATGTCTAGGTGTGGTTTTAACATCTTTCTTGCCATGGGATAATTGCAAATGTCAGTAAAGATTCTGGAGATTGTGGGCAGTATATTAATACACTTATGTCCAGAGTTACTGTGCCTGGCTACAGAGAGGCTCTTAAGCAAGGACTGAACCCTATGGATCCATAAAGGGTTTGTTTATGGTGGCAATATTATTAGTAATCTTAAAAGAATGACTGCAGATATTGCCTACCAATGATTGGCTTTTAACATCACTTTGTTATAAGTGGTTTGGGTTCAATAAGCATTACCAAACAAACTAATGAGGCAAAAAGTGTTTTATTTCCATATAAAATAGAAGTGTGGAAGATTTGCTGACTCATGTTTTGTCCCACATAGGGATCACAGCCTTTTATTTTCATTCTTATTTTGAAAGTGCAAAACATACTTTAGCATAACTTAATAATGTAATTAATGATATCACAGGTCTTACTCCTCACAAACTTACTGGCCTGGAAGTATTTCCAGGCTCCTGGGTCCAGATGAACACCCCAGCTAGGTTGCATCTCTATTCCTCTGTAAGACCTAAAACAGCATCTTTGGAAAGCAAAAAGAGAGCTGTAGCATGTCGCACTAGGACACAAAATAGAGACACAGTCTGTGTGATATCTGAGGCAAAAAAGGGGCCGACTTTATTTTTGACTTTGATTTTTATAGATTTCTAAAAATGACTATGGATTGGAGGGTGAAATGGCCACTTCTCACACTCCGCTGGTCAAAGCAACAGTCAATCAACTTTCTCTTCCTAGCAGAAAGAATTCTAAGCAAAGAGCAGCAGTTACAAAAACAAAAGTTGTTTACATAAAAACTGTAGACTCTAAGAACGTAATCCTATCAAAAGGCTACAAAAAACTTGGGAAAACAGGGTGACAGTAGCATGATCTAGACAGGCTGGACAACTCAAAAAACTAATGTGGTGTATTCACTCGTCAGTAGTACTCATGGGGATAGACAATCTTGAGGTGGTACCACCAAGATAAAATACAAGGTTTTGGCCAAAGGGGAAGTGGGGTGGGAGGCCTACTGGATAGAAAAAGCGCATAAGAGCTCAGGACTTGGCTGCAATTGCTTCCTGTATAAAATCTGGCATCAAATCCAGCATTTAGCTCCTGGGCCAGCTTAGAGCTTTGGGTTGTTGGAATAAGAGGCAAGGTGAATCATCACCAGATACTTTAACTCAAAAATCAGGAGCAGAGAAGAAAGAGAATTGTTTGCAGGTCCCTTTTCCAACTTGTTAGCAGCTCTAAGATCTGAGAGAAGGGCAGGAATAGTTTCCCTCTACCTTCATTCCTTGGCTGCAATCACCATGGTCTAGAATGAGCTGGAGGACAGAAAGCATGAGGACTTGTACAGAATAATCTGAGATACACCTGACCTACCCACAGCAGTGACAGCTGTTCCTGGGCCAAGCCCAAGATCCACCCCTGGACCTAAAATAAAAATCAATTAAAAAAATTAATAAAAAATTAAAATAAAAATAGTGAAAATTTCAAACAACAAGCCTGAGTCTTAGCTGGAGCAAATGTTCTTAGAAAAAGACAGAATTAACCTCAGAGAGAGATTTAATGGTGAAGAAGAAGCCAAATTCTTCTTTTAGTTATATAAATGCAACTTCTTCTGAGGTCTAGTTGCCAGTGAGGAATTTCACTAATGGAAGTACAAGCAGAATTTCCCCTCAGCACTAAGTAGAGCTGACCTTTGAAACAAATGGAATTATGAATTCCTTGGCCTTGTGTCATTTGCTATTTCTCTTACAGATCCTGCTGCTCGGGTGAGTTGCTGCTGGGATATTTTGCTGCTGCTCTTAAGGGACAAATAACCTTTGTAGCCATAGCAGCCCTGAAAAGTGTGAAAACTCCAAGATAAAAATCCAGCACTTGTAGAATCTCATTATTTTGGAGGACCTGACTTACAGCTTGCGAATGGTTCAGGGTCAGCAGTGCTGGGCAGCGCATATGCGGTACAATGTCACGTAAAGCTCCTAAGATGAAAAGCTTCTACCTTATCATCAAGTCACAGGCTGACTGAAGGGATAGCAGGAGAAGAGATCCATTCTGAGTTTACTGTACCTCTTTGGGTAAGAGGGGACCCCCGAAGGGCAGAGCAGCTGCCGGCAGACGGCTGCCGGGGCCCGGGGCGGTGCGCGCCGGCAGATGGAGCCGCAGCGCCGGGAGCCGCAGCGCCGGGAGCCGCTCCCGCCCGGCCGGGACCACTGCGGAGCGCCTGCCGGCGTCTGCCTCACACACAAAGCTCCTGGGACTGCAATTAGGGCTACTCACTGTAGCTTAGGTGAGTCATCTGAAACGACCAGGCTTGCTTTTTTCATCTTTTTCTTATAAGGAGACATAGCAACAACTTCGCATTGTACATGACTTCATATTTCTGTTGTTATGGCTGTATTACAAACTTAATATTTATCAAGAACAATCCCAGGACACAAATACAATACAAAGTCCCTTTTTGTGAAGGTAAGAAGTACCTGCAGACAGTATTCTTCACTGTTCTCCCTGCAGGACACTATTGGCTTTACTGACTTCTATAAATCATTTGTGGTTGAAATCCATGTAGCTCCACTAGGTTAGGGAAACAGAAAGTAGCCTTCAAAACTAGGTTTTGGAGGGTTTTCTTTTTCCTAGGGAGTTATAAAAGTTAAACAGGTCAACTAATATAAAATGACAACTGAACGAGCTCATACCATGGAGTCGCTGTCATTGCATTGTTTGGGGCTGATTCTTTTTAGACAGTCAAGTTCTGGGCAGGCCATGAAGACATCACCAAACTGAGTTGGCTCAAAGGTGGCAGATGAACTTTAGTACAGATAAATCTGGGCCAATGCATCTAGGAAAAAATTATCCACATTAGACCTGGAACTAAGAGTTATAACTTAGGAAAAAGACCTCTGAGCCATTACTGATGGTTCTCTGAAATCATCAGCTCAGTGTGCAATGGCAAACAAACTCCAATAAAATGTTGGAACTCATAAGAAAGTTGTTAGGAGCAGGACAGAGGGTGTAATGCCACTGCTACATAAACAAAACTAAAAAAACCCCTGTGGTGCATTCTTGTAAAGGGCAGCAAAAATAATTGAGGAGCTGAAGCTTCTGCCTTACGAAGACTGAAAATACTGGGACTCCACTCAGGAGTGAAGGAGACAATGGAGAGAGGTAATGATGATTTACCAAATGATGAGCATGTTGGTTAAACCAAACGTGTAACTGTTGTTTACAAGGACCTTGTATGGGATCTAGGGGACACTTGAGGCCACTACCAAAAGATCAATTTAAAGAGATAAAAGAAAGTATTTGCTGACACAGTGAGCAGTGAACCTCTGGAGCTTGCCAACACAAGAGTTTGTGGAGGCAGACAGTGTTGGCATGTTCAAAAAGGGGTTAGACAAATTAATGTCTTTATGCTAAAAGGATAAGGCAGGAGCATACCCTCTAGCATCCTTAATACAACAGTTATGAATGCTGCTTATTAGGGAAAAGGACATAACCAGCCTCACATGGTCTTCCCAAACAACATCTCTTTTTGCCACCACTGGAAACAGAGCAGTGGGTGAGGCAGATCATTATGTGAGCAACAGGCTGACTCTTATATGCAGCTTGGGACTTCTTCCCCTTGGCAAGCTTCCCCTGTGGGATACAGGCTCCCCTGCACACTCAGTCCTTGCTCCATCACCAAAACACTGAATTCATTGGCCAGCTGATAGTTGAAAATCAAGGCAGGTAAATTAAAACTTCTTGGAAAAGGTGGTATATCCTAGCATAAACAGAGCTGCTTGATTTGGTACAAATGAATAGCAGTGCTGGCTCCTAGTCCTTCACAAGGCAATGGAAGAACAAGAGGTAAAATCAGGTTGTGCTCTTATGCACAGACTGGGGAGCAGTAAAAAGTCCAATAAAGATGCCCAAGTCAGCTGAGGAAGTTCTACCTTACCCTTTAATACTGCTCCTCAGACTCTCTACAAAAACATTTTTCAGCAGTGACAAGCTGAAAGCTAATTGTCAAAATAATTATATGTACAAAGCAACTGAAAAAAGATCAGTGAAATTTCCATGCTATCTCCTAGATACTTCCTGGCCTGTTTTTTTCTTCCCAGTTAATTTTCCTTTCTTCTATGATTCTGTGAGGGCTGGGCTGTCTATGCACACGCTCACGCATGCAAACACACACACTCACACTTCCTCGTTCCACTTGATTCAGCCATTCCCTCTCCTCCACCTCTTTTTTGTTTCTTTTAATACAATCTCAGTCTCCTCTGTGTAGTGTTTTCAGGTCCCATATGCCTTGCTGATGTTTCATCCCTGCATCTTCTCACAGTCCTTGTGTCATCTTCCCTGTTGTCAGGCTTTAACTGACTCATCACTTGTGTTAAGACATAAGACGGAGATGTCATGCTCAAAGTGAGCAGGGCTCTGGGACTTCAGGTAACCAAGGAGTTACCCTCTGCTGCTGGACATGCCACTAGTTCTGTGTGTTGAGTGAGGGGCCTCAGAGGTGGTCAGGTACTTGCCTTTCCCTTGTTAACATGCAGCTGCTTGGTAATATGGGTACAGAATTTTTTTTCACTATAAGCAAAAGCAGTTTTTCCCAGTTATTCTTTTTGAAAGGACTGAATGACTTTGATGAAACCTTTCCCAGACAGTTCAGCAGAAAATAAACAACCAGCATAGAGAATTGGTTTAAAATCTGGGAAATTATAAGCAATTGAAAAAGCCTTTAAAAGGAAAGCATTACATTTCTTTAATGATAGGCAATGCTTCCTGCTCTGACCATAGCATCTTTAAAGCCTTCCCACCAGCAAGTCCCCTTGACACTGAAGCGACACTGCCCTTTTTTTGACAGAATTCCAGCTGTATGATAATCACTGGAAAATGCTTGTATTATTATGACCAAATTTTCTCAATTACAATCTAAATGCCATTTTTTAAAGTAAATGAGACTGAGATTGGCTTTCATACTGAGGGAAGTATTTGCCACTTTTAAAGTACCCCTTTTCCCTGAGCATATGTACCACCTTCCTGGAGGTCTGAAGCTCAGGAGCTCTTCTCCTGCTGCTGTGAAGAAGCTGTCTTGGCTTGTGTAGCTGTGCCAGCTCACACAAGCTGAGCAGCCAATTTGGTCTTTAATAAGGTTCCTTTTAAACCCTTATGTTTTGTTTTTCTTTACCTAGCAGGTAAAGAAATGTCCCTCAAAGAAATGTCACCAGGATGGTGAGGGACAACTGACAATAAGATCAATGGCTCTCTGAGAGAGATATGAGCATATAGGGGCATGTGGAGAGGACAAACTTCAGCATCAGCGTTTCAGAAGTTCACAATAACACACTTCCCTCAGAAAGTATTCTTTATTCGAATATCCATTAAAGGGTGACAAGTAACCACAGGATGCCATATATCTCTGGGTTATAACTCTCAGCAGAGAGGCTGCACAGCTTCTTGGATTGTCTTTAACAGGAGGTGAGGCAGACCTGGAAAGCTTTCCATTTTCCAGGCTGCTGGCTTTAGCAGTAATATCATGTAAGTCCAAAGGGAGACAAGTGACCTTCTAACTCATGATATTGTGCTGGTAACACACATAAACAAAGCCTGTAGCTAGAGTGGGAAGAATTTCACCAAAAACAAGGTCTAAGAAGCAGCCCTTTCCTTTGCACTTTTTCATATAACTCTCCTGTGATGAAAGCTCTCCCAGATGACTGGTCTTTTTATCCTCCATTCTCCTAAGGGGTTTAAACTCACCTCTCCCTCTGTCAAAAGAGATCCTTAAACACCACTGAATAGAATATCTGACAGGCTACAGGTTAATATCTTAATAGCTGTAGAAGATGGTCAGATCCTTGGACCCTTATGTCATTATTAGTCCCCATAGCCACTATCAGCCTGAATGGATTTTCCACTCTCCTGCAGCACACAGTGTGCTAACGTCTGTCCCCAAATGTAGTCTCAGGTGAGCCTGCTTCCACGGGAATTTTGGACACCCTGGTTGCTGCTGCTGGCCCAAGGATGCTGCTGCATGTCCCATCCTGGGCTGCTGGCCCCATGGAGGGTACCTGTCCCCAAGGGAGCTGGCAGCTCTCTCTCCACAGACGTGGGCAGGGTGTACTGGACAGCACATTTCCAGCAGAAAGGGGAAAAAAGGATTTAAAATATTTCCTATCTTTAACATTTGAAAAAATCTAGGCTGTTCCAGTGCATTAGTGTGTCCCTTGTGTCTCACTCTGCAGCTCAGTCCAGCACTCCCCTTTGATGTTCTGCCCACAGTATAATAACTTCACCAAAGAAAAGAAAAACAGGTCTCTCTGTGAAAGCCGCAAGCAAATGAGCTGGAAATGTGAACTGAAGCTGCATCATGGTTTTTTGCAGGAGCAGATTCTTTTATAATCTGTGGTCTAAAATGATATGATAAAATTCAGCCAAATGGAATGGTCAACATTGCTAGAATTTGCCTGGGTAAAAAAAATGCAGTATTTATAGCAGTTTTGGTAAATTAATTAATTTTGCTAAGTGCAGAAAGGGGAAAAGGACTTTCTTTAGAGCTGTGTTTTAGTTTTTTTCTTCTCTTCAGACTTCTGGTTTTATCTTGTTCAGTATCAAGGGAAGAAAGTAAAAATATTAAAAACATTACTTCTGGGAAATAATAAGTTGTGGGAGGAGCAGAACTCAGGTCTGAGAACTGTAATTGGAAAATAATCATTTCTCGAAGATCAAATCCCTAGAGGTCCATAAGTTTAAAAGGGAAATATTCAAATATTCTGTATAATCTATTCTGAACAGTGGGAGATTTTTTCCTCTCACTGTATTAATTTCTGTTTGTTTCATTCCTGGAAAGGGACCTCTTTTTTAGGTATCTTCTAATTTTGTGGTAGGGATTGTGGATTTTGGTGAAAGGCCAAAGTCTAAAGACTTTCAACACTGAAAGTTTCTAAGAAAGAAATTATGTCAGACAGATTCTCTTACCTCATATGACACTTGGCCTGAGATTTACTGCTGTTTTTTTCTGGGATGCTGGAAGGAAGCTGTGCTGCCACTTAGTGAGCAAACTGTACTTCAGCTTTCAAGTAGTCCTTCACAACTTTTATCCACAGAGGAACAGAAAACTTTGACAAGAAAATGTAGTGAATCAGCTGTAGCGACATGCCACAAGCTAATTTTTAAAACCATGTCTAAGATATGAAAGGCTAAAAATTCCATTGTCTTTTTAAGTCATGAAGGGCCAACTCTACAGAGGCCAAAATTATGACCATTCTTGCCATACGTAAATATGGATGGTCAGTGCCTAAACTGGAGTCTCCTAACTGGATTCAGAATGAGAAGACGGGTAAAGTGTCTCAGTGGAGACACTGTGGTGCCCATACTAATTGTCACATCATTTTAAAGGTACAATGTGACAAATAAACTGGAAAGGGGTGCAAGAGATGAGGAAGCACCCCTCAGGTGTCTAAAAGACAGTACCTGCTACCTGTGCTTCCCTTTCTATTCCTAATTTGAACAGTCCTGTGCAGTATTTCACTTTAATCTCAAGGGGAGCTCCCACAGCACAGGGTGCTGCAATCACCACAGGGCTTCACCCTCATCACCCCGTGCTTGCAGGCAAGGACTTTGCATAGATTGCTTCATACAGGGCACTGGTCCCCTCACCCACACCCTGCAGTGATGCTGAGGTGCATCTCATTAGGAAATATCCTATTTTGCTCTTCCTTTTGGCATTTGGTCTAGCTTTTGAATTTCACGTGGTTTCGTGCTACACTGGAAGACCTGGAGCAGAGACCGGTGCTAAATAAGGCGAATTATTCCCTCAAGCTGCTGCAGAACTCACTGTCAGAAAATTACATCACCATGTGGGACAATCTGTGGGATGTGCCTGCAGACAGCCATTATTGGGAACAATTCTTCCAAGGCAAACAAGACCACAACTCAGAAGCTGACTGCTGTGAATTGGAAGACTTGCTGTGGGAAGTCCTGCACTATTAAGCAAGGCACAAACTATTTATTCACCTTACTGCATTACTAAGGACTTACTGCTCTATATACTGACCTCACACATGCCTTTTGCTCTGCAGAAGGACTTATTTCATGTCTCACTATGAGTCAGACCATGAAATCCCAAAGGACTGTCTTTGAGGATGTCTTCATGTTCCCTTACAGCTGCAGGACCTCATGGGATTAAGAAGAAGCTCTCTTCACAGAATGCTGTGCTCTACCACCTGAAACCTCATTGCTCTTTGCAGACCCCAGCAGCAGTTCTTCTGGTTTTTATTTGATTTAGATTTAGATTTTTAGATTTAGATTTTTATTTGGGCAAAATTCCCGTTGTACAGTCAGCCTTTAGATATTTCAGGGTAAAATTTTCATTATTAGGGAGAGAAATTAAGCATACAAATCATTAATACATTCTGGTTTTTCCAAAGCATCTCCTCATCTAGTTTAATCAGAAGTCATGAGAAGAAAAGAGGATTAGAAAAATATATTTCCACAGGGAGCTTCTTAACAGTTTTTCTGCTCTAAGGCTCAGCACTTATGTGCTGGTTTTGGCTGGGGTAATTAATGTTCTTCACAGTGGCTGCTGTGGTGCTCTGTTTTGGATTTGTGCAGAACAGTGGGTTGATAATGCAGAGATGGTTTTGTTGTTGCTGAGCAGGGCTTACACCGAGCCAAGGCCTTTTGTAGTCCTCACTCCACCAGGGAGGAGGCTGGGGGTGCACAGGCACGGCTGGGAGGAGACAAAGCTGGGACAGCTGATCCCAACTGACTCAAGAGCTAGTCCATAATTTATGGCATTATGCTTAGCACATAAAGCTGGGGGAAGAAGAAGGAAGGGAGGTTTTCAGAGTGATGACATTTGTCTTCTCAAGTCATTGTTACGTGGGATGGAGCCCTGCTTCCCTGGGGATAGCTGACCACCTGCCTGCCCATGGGAAGGGTGAATGAATTCCTTCTTTTGCTTTGCTTGTGTGCACAGTTTTTGCTCTCCCGATTATATTATATTTATGTCAACCCACGAGTGTTCTGGCTTTTACCCTTCCAATGCTCCAGCCTGTCCTGCTGGTGGGGAAGTGAGTGAGCAGCTGCCTGGGGCTTGGCTGCTGCCTGGGGTTAAACCACAACATTTTCTATGATGGAAACCCATGCAAAATCACATTGCTGTGGAATACTAAAAAGACATTTTCGATTACGAATTTGACTCTGGGATGCTCCAAGGCACTGAGTGTCCCAGAATGAAAAGCAGAACCGGGATGTCAATGGAAAAAGCTCCAGCACTGGCGTCTCAGGAAGGCTGCAGGGACGCCTTTGAGGAGTCTTCCCATGAAGTGCCAAGTACAAGTTGGCTTGGCCAGCAGGTGTGAAGTTTCACCACAGAAACATATACGGGCATAAACTGCAAGCCTCTGGCAAGTAATTTTTGTACAATTTCCTTGCCAAGTGCTCATGCTGGGGCTTACACCAACAGCTCTGCACACAAGTCAGAACAAAATCAACTCCCAGTTTCAGCGTTATTCAATCCCCATTTGGCCTTTGCTGAAATCACCTTGTATTTCATGGCTCCTTAGTTCAGCTGACAAGACTTAAGACTTACAGAGGCCCTATGCTCACACACCAGACCAGTTTCACACAAACTGAGCCCATTCTGCAGAGGAGCAGTGACTCTCCCAACGCATCGTCACAGCACACGTGGGTGTCCCCCTTGCTGGCTGAGCCTGACCTGGAACTGGAACAGGACCAGGGTTTGCTATTTGGTCAAGGGCAATATTCTAGAGGGACAGTAAGGAAGGTGCCACCATGGACAATGTAGCAGAGAAGCCACATCAAGGGGCTTCCAAGACAAGTGACAGCAGGACACAGTGTCCAATAACCTCCAATGAAGTCTTTGACATTTGCTAATGCCTTTAGTGGATGCTATGAAGAAAATCATCCAGGAAAATATGACAAGAGGCTATAATTTACAGTTTATTTTTCAGTAAGGTTTCATCCTCCATCCTATTCATGTACCTAGGCAGTTTGCACTTTTTTTTTTTATTTGAATGCTTAGCCAATATTTGAACCCACCAAGGGTCATTTCCCTTAGAATGAGAAACAGTTAATAAGGTTCAAGTATGCACTCAGAAAAAAAAGTTGTATTTATTTATAATAGGGTTTTTTTAGAAATCTTCCTTTCACTAAACTCACAACTGAAATAAAGAACAGCAGCAAACTATCCCCCATCAAAATTTGCCCTCCAGCAAGCTCTGGGCTCAAAAGCCTGTATCTTTTCCTCGTCATCTTCCCTTTACTTTCAGTGTCTCAGTGACTGTCCCAGTGGCTGCATGTCTCCAACACGCCAATTATATTTCTACTGCCTCAGAAATGTAACATCATCACAGTAAGTTCCTCTCTGCAGAGTCCAGGGACTGTTAGATGCACCTTTGGGTATAGATTGTAATGGAAATCATCCACCCCTAAGTGCTACTGTCTCCCTTAGAGTGCTTTGCAACTCACGTTATTTTCAAATTACTAATCCCCCTTTGGGTATTTCTCAAGGGGTATTTCTCTTAGTTTTTCCAAATCTATACCATTGAGAGATTTTCCTCCCTTTTTCTGGTCAAGTTCAGATTGTATCACTGATGCTAATATTTCTTTCTCCTGATTTTTGGTCAGATGATTTTTTTCAGGTATAAGCATTTAATCTCTTGCAGTAACTACAACACTCGGAAGCTTTGTGTTAGATGTCCAATGAAGAAGTGAAATTTACCAAAGAAAATCTCTCAATGACATTCTCTATATTGCTGACATCCAGTGAGTTAGGGCAACAGATATATTTAATCTATTTCTTTAACACTATAGAGCCTCATCCAGTTCCCCTCAAGGAATGTCACAGTCTTTCCATAGGCCTGGAACTTTCCATGGCTTTCACAGGCCTGGAGAACATACACAGTGCATGTAGTGTATCTCCACCACATTAATAACTCATAGAATGTTCTCCTAACCTTTAAAGAGGATATGGTACATTTTATGTGTGTGTGTGTGTGTATATATATAAAAGGAACATGATTTTATTGCCGTGGCTAGGCATAAAAGCAATCATTAGGAAGCCTTACCTTGTACCTTATGCCTACTCTAATACCGAAGTCTACAGCAAAACCCAAATCTGGAGAAATGACAGGAAGCCATTATTAGTTTTTCTATGAAAATGGTATTTTTATTAAAAGCAGAAGGTGAGCTGAAGGCACCAATCCTCTTTAAAATAGCTTGGGGTTTAACATCAATAATGGAAATATACATACTGTGGCTGGGATATGTCTAACACCTCTCCCATCTTTTCTATTGTCCATAAATAAGTAGTTTAAGGCCAAGGAATATAAGAAAAGAATGATCTTAATATTTTGCTCTCAAATTGTTTCCATTTCGCAGGAAATTCAAGTTTCCTTCAGTAAATGGTTTATACTTTTCCATGCACACTTGCATTCTAGTAAAATCTATTATATATGCATTAAGGCTTAGTTTACTTACGGGGGAAGAACAGCAACACCACAGAAAAATCAAGACTGATATTTTTTTATTACATTTCTTTAAAATAGTTAGCAACTCCTTTTCCCCTGCCATTTTGAATACGGTGTATGCATCACTGTTTTCAGTTTCTTGTGGAGATACTGCTCATTTCCTAAACAACAGCCTGACACAGGTTTAGATTATCTGAAATGTAAGTCTAAGATCAGAAGTGGCGACAAATCTTCACAACCACAGAGTTTCCTATTGCTTTCCATGAATTTCTGGAAGGGGCCCCAAGGGAAGGGGCACTCCCTGTGCAAGGATCAGACCCTTGGACTGGAGCCTCTCAACTGCTGCAGGCAGGAGGCTTTACCAGCTGGTGTCCCGAATACTGCAAGTTTGAGAGCCCTGCCCTTTGAGAGTGAAAACCTGGGGTCTCACAAACGGAAAAATATGGTGGGAAAACTAGGTTATGTCAACTGTCATTCCTAATTCTAAGGAATCTGGTTGTTATTATGTAAAACGAAACATGTTTTTGATAAAACCACAGTTATTTTCCTGAGAACAAATTTTCTCAAAAAATTCAACACCTCCTTGCAAGGAATACAAACCTCTGTTCATTGCACATACACTATATCCTGCTAAAATACTGAAGGAGATAAAACTCTACGCATTCCTGAAGGATTTAACTCTAAAAAAATTGAAACACTGGAATCTACACTTTCCTTTTTCTGAAATTTCTCCAGTATCTATAATGAGCCCTTTATTACTAATTTACATCAAACACTTGCTGGCTTTGTGATACCAGCTCTAGGAAAATCTTCCTCTTGCTCTTACCCTTTTTTTTTTCCACTAGTCTAAAGGAAGGTTTGCTAACAATCCTTTCTTGCCTGCTTTTATATTCATTCTCTACGTAGCACAAATATTTAACACTTTATCCTGGATGCTGGTTAAGCACTAGGTACACAAGCTCCACACTGTAAGCCAGATGCTTGATGAGGCTGGAAGAGGAAATAAGTTGTGGTGGAGCCATTGCCAGCTGTGCCTGGGGTCCTGCCCTAGAGGGAGGATCTGCTGAATGGTCAGGGCTGGCTAAAAGCCACTGGGAGACCTACCTACAAAAAAGTGCTTAAATTCAGGTATTGCACAGATTCCCTGGCCATAGATTTGCAGAGGAGACAGGAAAATTGAAGTAATTATGAGAAGGGCTTTAAAAATGCAGCAGGTGTAACACTCAATTTATATCTATAGCTATAGCTAAATCTATATTAAACCTCAAGTCTGTAGAAGCCTAGTGCCAACATGTTAAACAAGTGAATTTCTGGTAAAAACCATCTGCTTTTACCCAGGATGTTTGGGAGACTGGAGAGTGTATTCAGCTGTCCACATCACCTGAAAGGTCTCCCAGTTCTGTTCCCAAACAGGGAGGTGATTTTACCTGCACAAAGCACATCACTTCATGTTTTGTTCC
This sequence comes from Nicator chloris, assembly GCA_013400495.1. Classification (NCBI taxonomy): domain Eukaryota; kingdom Metazoa; phylum Chordata; class Aves; order Passeriformes; family Pycnonotidae; genus Nicator; species Nicator chloris. Next base: position 88,469 of record WAAE01018798.1, read on the forward strand.
TGGAAAAGAGGCCACAGATACAAGCAAATCAAGCCATGCTTGGCTTTCACCCCCTAAATCTGGGGAATATGAGATTTTGGGGCAAAAGGAAGAGTATTTTGGCATCCACTTTGGTGAATTTTCTTTAAAATTCCTCCCATTTCTTGTGATCTGGTCTAGGCCAAGAATAAGAAAGAAATAAATGTGCTCCTTGGGAGCATTTCAGTAATACCTAGCGATAAGTTGTCTCTGGCAGAGATTATTTCAGCAGGATCCAAAGAAGATTTAAAATCCAAACAGAGACAGGAAAGCAGCCCAGCACTCCATTTGAATTGGTGGTAGAAATAAATCCAGTGACACAGCAGCACATGAGAACTCTCAACAAATACATCTAAGATGGTATTTTAACAGGGGATTATATCGTGACTGCTCCTTTTGAGAGTCTTCAGGGACATAAAGGAGCATAAATCACAGACACTTGCCTGTACTGTGTCTCCAGATTCCAGCAGTACACAAGGAATGGGAGAGCAGGGGAGGTACAGCCAGTCCTCTCAGTCCTCTCAGCTCCTGCTTTCGTGGTAAAAGATCTGTGACAGCAGGTGTGGTCTCAATCCTGTTTCCAGGGGTTTGGACCACGAAGGAAGGTCAGCACAACAGCTGAATAACTTGCCATGTACCCATAAAAGCTTGAGGAAATGGCTCCTGTTTTGGGATCCTCAGGCAAAATGAAGTTATGGGCCATCTCATAGCCTGCCTTAAGACAGAACCTGAATTTGAAGAGTTTTCTGTCTTCATCTTTGCAGAATCTGCCTCCCATTTTTGTGTCTGACCTCTGAACACACCAGGTCATGTGTTTTGCAATTCCATCCCCTGTGCAGTGAAAAGCAGATGCAGGTGTGGCTGTGCATGGGGATTTCTGCAGGTACAGCTGAAGTCATCCTCTCCCCACTGACGTGACCTCAGCACTGGGAGAACTCCTCTCAGCTGCAGCTCATCTAATTGGAGGCATGAAAAACTGAGCCTGTAATTAAGAAAGCACTGAAAGCACAGGTCTCTAGGTTGGATGCTTATCAGCTATACGTCAGCCTCCCTCTACCAGCAGAATCATGTTGTGAATCTATTTGTGGAACTTGATTTATGGAGATTAGTAAGATAGACAAATTATATCACCTTATGGCAAAACCCATGTATTTTTCTTTCAGTTCAGATTCCAAAATGCTATTTTCTTTCTCATAGGGCTATTTTTAATGGCAGAGCCTTTGTGTGCCCTACCCAGCCCTGTAAGGAATGCCAGGAAAACTAAAAGCAATGCAATTATGTGGCCCACCAGAAGGTCAAGCAAAAAAATATATGGTGCTCACCAATATTTATTAGCCATTTCTAAACCTGGACAGAGCCAGGGGATTATAATGGTTTCTCTTCTTTCTTAGCACTTTGGGCAGAAATTGTTGTTTCCTATTTGATCTGTGTCTTCAATCTGACTCAATGTTAGCTGAAAAATCCTGGTGTCATCTGCTAGTAAACCAAATTCTGTTAAAACTCTGCAAATATCAGACAGCATCCTATCAGTCTACATTCTCACTGTTTCTGCTACCATTTCCTTAAATATGAAGCACTTAAGGCTGTGAGTAACCACAGACCCATTGGTTACATCTATTCTGTTGTGCAAAAAAGACCTTAAGACCACATTAATTGCCCTCAGGAGGATTTCAGAGTTCTTTCTGAGATAATTCATTGTATTTGGTGAAGTGGAACAGTCCCTGGCTGTTTGCTCTGCTTTCAGCCTTTGGTGCACTGTTCCTCTGTGCACTTCCCCCTGCAGTGACACCACACAGCTGACAGCAGAGAGAAAAGTCACCCATGGAAGAGAATAAGTGGGGAAATCTTTCTTAGGAAAACTCCTTGACATTCAGTGCTGAAGTTTATAGATTGCTGAAGCCTCTATTCAGGTTTTCTGTGTCTCATTGATCCAGACTAAACAAAAGCAGTGTAAATAGATATAAATGCAAATATGTGTATATATACATACACATATGTAAGAATTTGTAGCTCCTGGAAGCACAGGCTTGTTTCAAGACAGGATAGCTTAGTTAGGCATGAGAGGAACTATTCCAAAATAACCTTCATTTGACCTTTTGGACCTAGGTAGATGTTACCAGAAAATCCATTTACAGCAGACATTGGGAAAGGGAGGGACTCTAAGCTCTGTAATGTCTATTAGTTCAAAATCCCAGAACACTCTCCAAAAGTAAAGAAACAAGGCTGGAGATGGCACCTGTGCATTTATTATTTTATCTGAATATGTACATTTGTTTTGCTTGTCAATGTAGTAATTTTGCTAAATTAATTTCTTTCTGCTATCACATTCCTCTACAAAGTTAGCCTTGCTAGAGATTGCTTCTGCAAAATGGTCACTCTTGGGATCTCCATCCTCAGAAGGAAGAAAGAGAAGCTCTGCATTGCACCAGCAACCACAAAGTAGAGCCAGTGGCTGGTTGTGTTACTTGGAGAAATTTAAAACATAAGGACTGCAACTCTGCCAAACAAAGACTACAAAATGCCCAGGGCAAAGACAGGAGCAAAGAGGGGCTTCGACAGGGCTGTGACTGACTACAAGAACTTCGCACCTGGTTATCCACTGGTAGAATGAGGGCTCAGTAACTGCAAAACCACTGTTACACTGATTTCACGTGGCTTTTTCAGTGACAAGGCTTGAAAGCTAAGACAGTTACGGAGAAAACAAGATGCATTTTAAGCTATGGTCAAGTGTTTCTGTATTTTGGTGAGTAACATTTTCTTCCCAAATCCTGAAATTAATTGCTAAATAAATACACATTCCTAATGTCAGAGTTTTAGAAGTACTACAGTGAGATTTGTTTGCCTGGAGACTTAAAACTCTATTTGAAAAGCTGGACTTCACAGGCCAAAACTTGAAAATTTTGTGTGCTCATATTAATGCATCATGTATCACACTTCAAATTTGAGCATGAACCTGTCTCTGAAAGACTGAGTGAATTCTTGTAATATTTCTCCATATTATAATAGTTTTCCATATTCCTGCTTCTCCTTCTGCCAGAAGTATTGGCTAACAAACTGTGTACACAGAAAAATACAGTAGCTAGCTATAAACCTCCAGGTTTTTAACAGCTTTAACACTTAAACTTCTCTGTGTCATTCAAATTTCAATATGAGTTTTATTCCAATTCCTTTCTCACTTTGATTTTTGATATCTGATCCTACTGAAGGGACCTTGAAAGATATCACATTGACATCTTTGACTCATGGGCACAATAGAAGAAAGAGAAATGAAAGCCTATTGTCTTGTGTAGGAAGAAGTGAAAATACTGAGGTTTTTTTTTATATTGCAGAAAATAGCTAGAGGGGGATAGACACAATTCATTGGCACTTGACTTAAATTGCTGTATCTTCATTTTCTATGTGAACCAGTGCATGCTTATTCCTGTAGTATGCAGACTGTGTGCTAATCACCAAAAGCTTCAGAAAAATGTGGGTGTAGTCTACATCTGTGATTGCTTTCCTGAATGTTCTGGGCTGTCGCAATCTTCTCATAATAGAGGCAAAGGGAAACACCTTTCCCTGTGCATGTAAGGCAAGAAATGCACATTTATAATAAGTTCAATTTGTGCCTGTCTCATATTTGCCATTTTAAAAATCCTAAATAAATATTTTAAACCTACCAGGACTTCCTTGAAGAAAGAAAGTAGATAGCTTTACCTCCACTGCACAAATAGGAAGACTGAGGCAGAAATATAACTTATTAATTTACAACTATATTATAGTTATATAGTTATATAGTT
>WAAE01018799.1:0-162187 GCA_013400495.1 Nicator chloris
TATATAAACATATATATTTATACTATTTATAGTTCTATAAATAATGTATTTTTAGAGTGCTCCTTTTTTTTCCCACTGAACTTGCTAACTTTGGCTTTAGTGACTCACATTGTGGGGGTCTGCTTATCATCTCCAGCTTTGTTTCTTTTATCTCAAGCCTTCTTTTCATGCATTTCTTGTCCGAAGTGGCATGTTTTATTTTTATTTCCTCTTGGCTTTTGTCCCCTGTTGATCTCCACAGTGAATGTGATGTCTTCAGCTATAACAGAGCTATTTAGAGGCCAGCTGGAATGCTAGTTTCCCTCTGCTACTGCATTCCTGGATAATATTTCAGGACTTGATTGACAGGGGGACAGGTAAACAAAGAGTTTACTTCTCCCTACTTTACAGCTTCTTTGCTGTCTTCAGGGAGAGCAAATCTCGTTTTTGTCAGTTACTTCTCAGCTGGCTGGTATCCCAGGCAGCTGGTAAGTCTACCAAGTCTCCATCTACCAAGTCTTGGTCGAGAGGCAGGAGAAAATGGTGATTCTGAGAGGTTACTGAGTATCTTGACTCTGTGCAAGCTCAGCTGACATTTAAGGTGATTTACACAGAAAGGGAGAGAGAGACCAAGATTGTAGTTGTGTGCGCTTGATGAAGTGCAGATCTGATAACCGCTTGCCAGCCAAAACAGTAACTGTTGCACTGTTTTAGTAGAAAGGCTTTATTTTTGTTTTTGCTAGAAAATTTTTACTGCATTTGTTACAGGTTGCAGTAACAAACATAGATTTTTTTTTTTTTTTATTTTTTTCAGGCCTTGTTTTGCTTCTAGCTAACTTTTATGTTTCAAAGTCCCTGGTATGCTGATGCAGGATTTCTTTATCCTCTTCATTCTCCTCAATGAGTTCTGTCAGCATAATACTGTTTTTCACCAATGTCTAAACAGGGAATATCAACAGTTCTTTCAGTGAAATCCATCTAATCTTCTGAAATATTTTCTTTTAATTGACACTTAACAAATTAATGCCTGATTTCCTGTCATTCATACCCTGGAAGACCATGAAATTAACCTTCTTTTGGGATAGAACCTTTTTTAGTGATTTTTTCTCCCACCTCTAGATCACCACCCTTTTCTCATTAAGCATGAGAAAAGGGTGGTGAATCTACAGGTGGAAGCAAGCCTTGGTAACTGATGGAAGCTTTAGGCATCAGATCCACATGGGTGGGAGTAATGCCTTTTTGGAACTACCTAAAAACATAGGTCAGACAAAATTAAGGGAATAAAAAGCAGTTATGTTTATTGAAGAGCCTTCAGGTACATTTGGGGCAAACAAAGCCACCCAGGGGCTACACCCAAAAATGGACAATGGATCACAGGTTTTTATACTTTTATAAGTTTGGTCCATTTGCATATTGGGGGTCAATTTTCCAATTACAGCTTCAGGTAATGAAGTAATTTACCCCAAGTTTGCTACCCCCAACTCACTTCTGTTTACATTTCTCAGGGCCTGAGACAGTGAGGTTGATTCCCATATTCCCTTGATTCCCAGGCCTGGAGAGGAGTTGTTTTGTCTGACCAAAATGGGAAAGCAGCAGCTCACACTGTGTATGGAGTTTAGAGTTACACACTGAAGAATTGCAGGATTACAAATATATGAAAATTATAAAAGCTAAAATCCTAAGGCATCAGGAGCATAGATGCTGTTCTAGTGACTGGCATCCCTGCCCATGAGAGGGATTTGAAACTAGATAGCATTTAATATCCCTTCAGTCCAAGGATACTATGATTTTATTTGTGCTCACAGTTTCCTTGCTGCCAGTATCAAGATTTGACAAGTCAGTGATTTTTAGGGTGCCCTGAACTTGAACTGTAGTGTGATTAGAGGAAAGGAATAGGGTCAAAGTAGCAAGTGGATGGTGAAGATATTTCTCCACTATGAGACTACAGGATTTAGGTGGAGTCTCTCTGCTTCCCTTATTCTTTGCCGCATCTTCAGGCCCAGGCTGTGGCTTAGTGTGGGATTGAGGCTGGTGTGGAGCCCACAGCTGACCCCTTCTCCTCACTCTGGGTCATTCTGCTATGACTTTAGATACAATGCTGATGTCGTCATTTTTAATGTCCTTCTGCATCATTTAAAAAAAACCCCAAAGTACAAGGGGAAGCACAGTTGTCTGTAACTTCTGCCATAAGTATAAAAAATAGCATTAGGAAATGGAGGTGAATGCATGAGGCACCCCTGTTTGCCTGCAGTATCTGTCAGCAGTGTAGTTTCTCCTACTGTTTGGAAGAAACTTTTCTTAAATTGCACAATCCTCTAGCATGCTGTTCTGTGAGCTGTTTTGCCCATACAAGCTTGACCTTCTGAGGTTGGAGTAGAGTTGCAAAATTCTTGAAAGCACTTAAAATAGAATGGAACCTAAGTGCAAGTGTTCGATCAGAAGCACACTGAGCACATGCATGTTCAGGTTAGGTAGCTGAGTGCACAATGGGTGCTTTTTTTGTATATTCAGCTGCTATGATAAAATCACTCTAAACAGTGTTTGCTGGCATGTTGTGGTTCAGAGAAGGCAGATCACTCTTCAGAACTTTTTACAGCTCAAATGCTACTTTCAGTGCTTGTTTTGCTGCACTGACTCTGTTTAAAGTTACTTGTAAGAAAATTAAAAAAAAAAACATTTTAAAGCCCTGTACAGATTCCTTTGTATCCCTACCTTCCTGTTGTCCCACACCCTGACAAATGGAATATTTATTTGCTTTTGGCAATATCTCTTTTGGGTTTAAAGAGGAAACCTGCCTTGAATTTGAGTGAAAGCATCTCTTAGCCTTCCCACTTGTGCAGTCTCAGTTCTCTGTTTTCAGAGATAGATTTCAAACAAGTGCATCCATTTTTTTTTTCTTGTATTGTATTTGGGAAACTAAAGCTGGCCTTTCTTTGTAGCTCTTGGGCATAATCAAGACCTGGGGCTACATACTTGCAGAATTTTTATTTGTAGTTGGAGTGGAATGATCCACAGACCACTTCTTTGGAATTTGAGTGAATAACTGTATAAATGTTGCTGATGTGTGTCCTATTGCACATTTATCATGTTTTTTTCACTTGACTTTTTTTTGTAGATCCAGAGCACCTTGCACAGTTTGAAAAGTATCTCCAGTCAATGAACTGCTCAGAAGAAATCTGTCTGCTCACCACATTTGCTCAGATGGCACAAACCAAACGGGCTGATGTTGATGAGGATTTTATCAAAATTGTTGTTTTGGAGATATATGAGGTGAGTAATGTTACTGGTCCATTCAGGAAAAGAATGAAAATGCTCTCTTTATTTGTAACAGTGGAAGGTGAGAAACTTTCATGGCTTCTGTAGTTTGTTCTATCATGGAACTAAAAAAAGTGCTTCTTTTTAAAAAAGTACTGAATTAAAATTGCCTGAAGTACTTGCTATTTTCTGGGAAAAAGAACAGCTTTTCTGTAGGCAAAGCCAGAATGAAACAAATAAACAAATTTTTTTTTGTTGTTTTGTTTTCCTCATGCAGGCCTAACTTGTAGCTCTGGAATTCCTTATGTGTTGTTTTTTTTGGGATTTTTTTTGTAGTGCGGCTGTGTTGTTCCTGTGTTTTGATTTGGACTTTTTTTTTGGCACTGTGACACAAAACTTTACTGGTCTTTTAGGGCAATCAATTTCACTTTTCATATGGGTATTTATCAACTTTGTGTACGATGACCAAGAGCAATTCAGTCCTGTATTTTCCAAAAGACATTTTATTTCCATATTAGTGGAGGTCAACCAGAAGAAGTAACTTCTCCCTGCTCATCTTCTCAGGTGTCCTATGTTAGTCTTTCCACAAGAGAGACGTTCTCCAAGGTTGGTCGAGAACTCTTGGGAGCCATTGCCAGCATCCACACACAGATTATTTCTGTCCTGCTGGATCGGATTAGGGAGACCATTGAGAAAGTGGGGATGGTAAGTGCTGATGTCTATAATTTAAATAATTTAAATCAGACACCCAGTTAAACCTAGAGGCCATACCAGGTGGTGTGATAAGACATGGCTTGATATGAGTGGATGTGTTAAAGACCTGTCTGTGGGGTTTTTGGTCATACCTCCCTTCCAGATGGCAGGGCACAGTGCTGATTATTGTTGTGTGCTGAGTAATGATTTGCACTTCTTGCTTTTTCTCCTCAAAGGTTTCTTTATATCTGTTCAAAGAACTGCCCCTGTACCTGTGGAAGCCTTCCTCATCTGAAATAGCCCTGATCCGTGACTGGTTGTTAAATTACAGCCTGACAACAGTGGAGAATAAACTGGCTTGCATTATCTTGGAAGGACTGAACTGGGGATTTGGTGAGCATGTAGGTATTGAAAACAGGAGCCTTGAACTGCCTCGCTTTTTCAGGGAAAACATTTAACTCAACCTGGGAGTAGAGCAGAATTTGAAAACAGTTAATTGCATGGGTTTATATTACGGCTGTACACCTAATGGCACAAAATGAGAATTTCGTAATAATTTTACAGCACTCTGCCTGAGGACTTGCTTGTGCTACTTTGTTATAGTGCTGTGACTAAGTTTTAAAGAGGTATTTAAGCAGGGATTTTTTTCCTCTCTAAATGGGGAAATAGCTTACCGGACAATTTTTTATGAGTCACATGATTAAAATCCTTTTGGCTGCAGAAATAGAGAAATCTTCCAAAAAATGTGTAGGAGACTGGTATGACTGTAGTATGCATGCTGGTGTCTAGGTATGTTTCCCACAGTGCAAAGAAAGTAATGATTGAAATGACACATTTCAAGACCCTGAGCATCATTTAAATGATCAGGAATTATTCCATAATACTGGATTGCTTCAGGAGCTCCATGAGTTCAGGATATGATTGAGGGTGGATGCTGTTTCAGAGAAAAAGAGAAACAGATTGGGGGAATAATGGTGCCTGTGTTGAGTGATTTAGTTTAGCATTGTGTTCTGTGCATTTAGTCATCCTAAACTCTTCTCTTTGCCATGCTGATGGTTGTACATGAATATTGACTTACTTTTTCTCCCTGTTTCTTGTGGACATGTAAAGAAAAATTATTGCTAGGGAAAAGTAACAGAATCCTTTGCTGTGCGATAGCAATGCCTTGTCTGTACCCTTTGATATGGGGAAAAATGGCTCCTTAATATGGCAATTGATAGAGGAATTGCTGTGTTTTCATACAAAAAACATGGTGATGGGATTTGTTTTTTTTTTTTAAAGGCAAGAGTTCAAGTGTCTGTATTATGTAATTTAAGATGACATCTATGGATTTTTTTGATTAATTATCATATATTCATAAAATGCAGGTGGAAAGTAAATATTATGATGCCTTTTAAAAAAAAAAATCTAGTTGTTGGGCTTTGTATTGCCCAGCCTGAGTCTGATACTTTTTAACATTGAGCTGAACGTTTTTCCCTCGGCAAGATTTTTGCCTAGATATTGCAATAATTAATTTGAACAGCTGATAAAAGATTAGGATTTATTTCTCGGTGGTGCAGCTGAATGTACAGTTGTAGAGACCTCTTAAATGACTCAAGGTTTTGTGTTCTGACACTGTTCTTAGCAGAATACTCTTCACCTGGATCCAGCTGTCCATTCTGAAGTTGCATTGATGGTCCTGGAAGCATATCAGAAATACCTCTCCCAAAAACCATATGCTGGGCTGCTTTCTGAAAGCATAAAACAGGTATCCTTTCTCCTCTTTTACAAGGAATAACTTATGGATGGCTGTAAATGGGAAAAGCTGCAGGCAAGACCTTGTTTTCTCTTTTTTTTTCTTTGTTTTAGAGGTGTTCTTTTTCCGACTAAAATTTCGTAACATACCAACACTCAGTTTTGTCTGCATCCACAGAGATATTTGAAAATACTGTTAGGCTTCTGTTGAACATCTGTCTGAGAATCACAGAATCATAGAATGGTTTGGATAGAAGGGACCTTAAAGATCATGCAGTTCCAATACCCTGCCATGGGCAGGGACACCTTCCACTATCCCAGGTTGCTCCAAGCCCCGTCCAGCCTGGCCTTGGACACTTCCAGGGATCCAGAGGCAGCCACAGCTGCTCTGGGCACCCTATGCCAGGGCTTCACTATCCTCACAGCCAAGAATTTTTTCCTATTATCTGATCTAAATCAACTGTCTCTTAGTTTGAAGCCATTCCCCCTTGTCCTGTCACTCCATGCTCTTATAAACAGTCTCAATCTTTCTTGAAATAGATGTTTTAATTTTGACCCACTTGCAGGTTTGTGAATAGTCACAACTGGTCCTCCTTTACTCATGGCAGAGGTAGACAGTACTTGCTAATGCAAGGCAGTTTCTCATTACTGGTATGCATAAGAGAACTCATTCCAGCTCTTATTTTATTTGAAGAGTCAAGTGTTAAGAGTCAAGCTCCTTTTGGAGCTTTTCACCTGTGTGCAGTGTTGTGTGACCTGAACACACTACAGACATTTATTAAATTGATTTTACAGCACACAGGACTCAAAAAGGGATAGCTCCAAGTTACAGAATGCAAATGGAAGGATAGAAAGATCAAGGTTAAAAAATCCCTGGTTTGGATATTTAGTCCAAGATGCTTATATTTATTTATTCAGTGGCTTAGCATTGTGCTGGGCTTTGTCTTCTCAGTATTTTTGGTATGATGTTTTCTCCTCCTCTCTACTTTTTTCCCCCCAGCCTTTTCTTCCCATACTCTGAATGTTCCTTGTTGTCTCTGCTCTGTTCTGACTTGCTCCTCTGCACTACTTAACCATGGGCTGTTGTCTTGTGCTAGCCAGATGAATTCTGTTTTTTAAGCCAGTGTTAGCCCTAGTTGACACTTTTGCTGTTGAATCTGTCCTGACTTGCATAAGCCTATAACTGGAATTTGAGAGAAAATAGTGCTTACGTTCTTGTTCTCCTACTCAGAGAGGATGAAATATCTGCATTGCCCTCCAGCTCTGCAATTTACACTGTTCAGTCAGAACCTGTACATTTTTTTCCCCAGAGATTTACGATTCCTTGTGATCTAGACATCTAGACATCTTTGTGACGGTGGACACATACACATGTGACTCTGCCTGTCCACATACAGGCTTTTTTCTAAGGAGAGGCTGCCAGGTTTTAGGCTTTTTGTTGACACATAATATTTTTGCATAGATTTTTCTGTTTCCTTTCACTAGCAGTCTTAAATGTTTTAAACATTATTGAAGGTTGTGTCTGGCTTTTTTTCCCCCAGTATTAAAATTAAAATTTATTTCAAGGTCAGCATCTATCTTGGAAACATTTAAGCAGACAGTGTAAGTTGATAACCTTTACCTGAAGGGATGGGGGAAAGGAGAGAGAGGGAGAAATTGAGGCCATAGGAGGGTAGTGTTTGGATAAACCACATTGTATGGCTAAAAAATAATTGCTGTTGGTCTAATCCTAGAAGGTTTGGGTTGGAAGGGACCCCAAAGATCATCCAGTTCCCCATCCATGGTCCAAGTGCCAGACCAGTGCCACACATGCTGTGTCATGGCTGTGCTTCCTCTCATTCCTGCTCCTGCTGCTCTGTTCCAGGTCTCCTATCTGGCCAGCATCGTTCGCTATGGGGAAACACCAGAGACTTCCTTCAATCAGTGGGCGTGGAGTTTGATTTTGAGGCTGAAGCTGCACAGGAATGACCGTGGGGTGCAGCAGAGCGGGCTGGCTGTCCCCGTGTGCGACAGCGCGCTGGACACGGCCGAGTCGGTCACGCTGCACCCCCTGCTCAAGGCTGTGAAGGCAAACATCCCCATCGGCTGCTACCTGGCACTGGCAATGACCACCCTGGGCCACAGGTGAGGGCTTTTTGGGTGTTTGCCTTGGGTGCATGGCCCCTGGGACTGAGCAGCCTCCCTAATGCTGAGCTGAGGGTTGTTAACAGCTTTTGTGCCTGTTTAAAGAGTTAAGGACTTGTGATGCAGGCATCAAGCAGCTTGTCATCTGTCTTACAAGGAGGAGCTGGGCCTGGTTAGTCTGGAGGAGACTGAGAGGGGATCTCATTAATGCAGACAAACATCTCAAAGGGGTGTCCGGAGGATGGTGCTGGAGTCCTTTCAGTGGTGTCCAGCAAGCAGATGAGGAGCAATGGCCACAACTAAGACACAGGAAGTTTCACCTCAACGTGGGGAAGAACTTCATTACGCTGAGGATAGCAGAGCCCTGGAACAGCTACCCATGGAGGTCATGGATTCTCCTTCTCTGGGGACATATCAAACCCACCTGGACTCATTCCTTTGTCTCCTGCTCTGGGTGACCCTGCCTTGGAGGGTTTTGGATTGGATAATCTCAAGATCTTTTCCAGCTCCAGCTTTCTGTGATTCTGTGACTGTAGTTTCACAGAATCCCGGAATCATTTAGGTTGGAAAAGACCTCCAATGTCATCAAGTCCAACCTGTGACCAGTCACCACTTTGTCACCCAACCCGGAGCACTGAGTGCCACGTCATTCCTTGGCCACCTCTGGGGATGGGGAGTCCACTGCGTCCCTGGACAGCCTGTTCTACTGCTAAATAATCCTTTTTGTGGGGAATTTATTCCTGAATTCTTTCAAACAACATGCTATTTCCTTTATTTTGCTAGTAGTGGTTTTTTTGCCTTCTGCATTTAAGGGTCCAGTCATAAGAAATAGCGCTGAAACTGGGTGTTAACAGTAGTTTCTCTGGACAGGAGTAACTTTGAACCACACTTATTGAACGAGTTGTTGTAGATAATTTCTAGATAAATTCTTTTATCAGGGCAGCACCCCATTCAGAAAATAGTGAGGAGAGAAAACCCACTCTTTCTGGAATGGTAAATAAAGAGCATTGTAAGAGCAGTGAACCTCTTAGCCATTACTGTCTTTTCCAGTGCTTTTAGCTGGTTTGTAGGTAAAGCTTTTGGACATAATCACATGTTCTTGTTTGAGGTACAGAGCCACACAAAATTTGGTCTGTTCTCACCAGAACTGTTTTCCCTGAGTCTGTGATCCCTTTGGTTATATGCTATGCTAGTCAAAATTTTCATTGACTTGTTTTCTATGTATAATATTATGTTACTCTTTTAAGAAATAATTAATTGGGCTTTCTTCTTCTTCCCCTAAGAAGCCATTGCTTCGTGATAAGATTGTGCCATAGATACTTAAAGCACTGGAGTAGCTTGAGACTGATATTAAGGAATTCTGAGTTGAGAGTGAAAATTTTTCCATGACTTTGAGCACAGAATAAAAAAACAAAGAACTTCTTTAGTCTGTTCCCCTGCACCTTCTCTGTTTGGCCTTTGGCTCTTCTTTTCCCTGGAGAGGGAGGGGAGTTATCCAAGTTAGGCAAGAATAGTGAGCTTTAAAGTGATAGAAACTTCATGAAGACTTGCATCTCCAGTGATTTTTGGAAGATGGGACACTGATCCCCAGAAAAGAATTTGTGAAGGAAGGAGATATTTAGTAAATATTTAAGAATGAAATACTTAGCAAATCTGTCAGCAGTTGAATGACTCCTACAGCTGAAGAAAAAAAACTGTATTTTAGCAATTTAGATTTTCAAAGACAAAATGTAAAGTTATGAATGTATTTACATCTCAGTTAATAAAAACTAAATCAATACCTTGTCTCCCTTTCTGCTGATAGTGATGTGTTTTTCTTAATTTTGTTTTGTTTTCTGACAGCATCGAGAAATTCTGTGCGGAAGGGATCCCTCTTTTGGGTGTACTAGTCCAGTCTAGACATCTGAGAACAGTAGTCCATGTGCTGGATAAAATTTTACCCTTGTTTTATTCTTGCCAGTATTACCTCCTGAAGAACGAACAGTAAGCATTATATGTTCATAATATGTTCATTTTTAAATTTTATACATTTGTTTCCTTAATTTATTCATAGTTGCAGTGAAAGTTAATAATAATCTTTTGGTTTAGACACCTGACCATTTCCCAAACAAATCCTGAGTAAGATTTGGGTGCTGATGTAGATCAAGAACCGTATTTAGTCCTGATGAGCTGCCTTGGATTACAGGCTGGTGTGAAATGTTCACACTGCCCAATGTATGGTTGAACTGGAGCAATTAAATCTGCATTGTGGTTGTGAATCAAAGCCTTTCTGTATGTGTTTCACTGAGCTGGTTTTAAGTTCTCTAGAAGCAGGCTTTCTATTTAATATAGATATGAGATATTTTAATTTCATTTGTTGACATCCCTAGGTTTTTATCTTATGTGGAACTGTTCCTTCATCTGGATAGTGGAGTCCCTCAAGGAGTGACCCAGCAGGTTACCCATAAAGTGACACAGCACTTGACAGGGGTGAACTATGGAGAAAATGTTAAGCTGCTCAGTAGTATGATACAGGTAAGAAGATTATTTAAAAAAGAAAAGGGGAGAGAGTGTTTAAAACCAAGATTATTTGACTGAGTTAGTATTAGGGGTTAGAAAGGATACTGAACCTGTTCATTCAGTCACAGACTACCCTGTATCAAGCATTAGTAGTTGGGTTTGGTTTCCTGAAATGCTCCTGCTTAAACTTGCCTAAATCTGGCAATGCATGTGACATTAACAAAAATATTTGCCTTTCAGACTTCTTGGAAAATTCATTTTCCTATACCAGGTCAAAACTGTTTAAAAAAGGAAATGTAATATATGCAGCAGTGCTTTCTTGTGTTATTTGAGGAATGCAGCAGAGATATTAATGTTTGCAAGTTCTGCTTTTTACCATTAATTTAGGGCTCTGGAATGGAAAAATGTTCTTGAGTTAAGGAACAGTAGTGTTTTTTTAAGTGCAAAGAGGTCAAAACCCAAGGCCCTCTAACATTAGAGAGGGATAATGGAAGCAGACCTACTCCAGGAAGGCCTTTTGCAGGAACAGCAGCCTGGACTTTGGAAATGGGTGCTGTTTATGCTTGCAAGGGTCCTGCTTGAGGCTTCTGTGTCTGTTTTTGCTGACTGCACAGGGTGCTCTGCTCTCCAGGCTTCAGAATCTGCAGAATTTTGGAGGCTGAAGATGACAAAGCTGTCCTTACTTGGATACAGAGTGTTGTTGTAAATTATTTAATTTAGGATAGCTCCTTCTCAAGCAAATCAAACAGTACTCCAAAAAATTCTTAACCTGTACTCAAAACTGCAATCTGTTGACCAATTTTACCCTTTGATTTTTCAGACTCACATTTTTCTAAGTGACCATCCAAATGGAGTGGGGCCAGCTGCAGTCCTGGAGTTCTGGGTGCAGGTCCTCACCAGCCAGCAGCTGTGGCACAGGGACCGGGCCACACTCTGCCTGCTGGATGACTTGTGCAAAGCTGCTTTTCAGTACAACCAAGAGGACTGCGTGCAAAAGCTGCTTTACCAGCAGCACAAGGTAAATAGCTGTGGTGTTTCAGTGTGGCTGTTGAGTAAATGCTCAGCTCATGTGTTGCACAGTCGGATTTTGATGTGAATGTATTTTCCTGAAGTGTAAGAAGAACAACTGTGAAATCTTAGGACGGTTTGGGTTGGGAGGGACCTTTACAGCACATCCAGTTCCACCCCTACTGTGGGCAGGGACACTTTCCACTATCTCAGGTTACTCCAAGCCCTGTCCAAACTGTTCTTCAGCACTTCAGGGATGAGGCAGCCACAGCTTCTCTGGACAGCCAGTCATGGTGATGAGTGGTGAGGGAGTTACCTGATTTTTTTTCTGAGTTGATCAAGAAAATTTTTTTCTCAGTAAAGATTAATGAAATGTCAGATATTTTAATAATTATGATAAAAATTACTACTAAAACCAATTTGGAACACAGTTTTCATTCATGTGAGTTCTGTTGTGATTTGTCTTCTTTGCATTTCAAATATTTGGTGGAGTGTTTAGAACAAAAATGGAGCTTCCCCTCCTGAAAAAAAACAGACACGGTCACTGCAACAGATGTTTTCACTGAAATAGGAAGTCCAAGGGGGCATTTCAGTGGTGCCTGGCTGAGCTGAAATTGGAAAATGGCAACAGGAGGTGGAAAGGAACCTGTATGAAGATTGAATGTTGCACCTGTAGCTTCTAAATCACCTGATCATGAAAAAAACTCAAATGTTTTCTATTTCTGTGCAGAATGCTTTGGGCTACCACTGTGACAAGGGTATGCTGTCTTCACTGGTCAGCTGGATCGTGGCAGGCAATGTCACACCATCCTTTGTGGAGAGCAATGCCAACTCCTCTCAGGTGAATGCCATGATAGTGTTTTGTGATGAGAAAAGCAGCACACTGGTCTAGGTGTCGTCTTTTTTTTTTTTTTTTTTCAGATTTCTCTTGGTCACTTTTTCTTCTGGTCCCAGAGTTTTCTTGTGATAAAATCCCAGTTTAGCCTAAGAGAATGCTGTGGGTTTACTACACTAAAAGAAACATGGGTATTTTGCACTGGGAGAGTTTGTCTAATCTGCATCCAAGAATTCATATAATAGGATTTATTAGTTAAATTTTCTTCTAATCTACTATTGCTCTTGATCTGTTTAACAAGACAAAATCTGTAAAGCCAGATAAATATTTTGAATTCGAGTTACTTTTGCTCTGCTTAAGTGAGGTCCTTATTCAAACAAAAAGGTAAAAAACCCTTGCACTACCCCAGAGAGAGATGTGTAGTGCAGGTGGAAGAGAGGAGATCTTATTTTACTGAGTTACAGCTGAAGGTTGTTTCTTCCAGAGCTCTCTGGATACTTCTGTCAGTTGTGTCTGCTTTTCCCCTTCTTTCCCAAGATTGTACAAAGGGGAAGTTTGAACTTAAGGATAAAGGGGTTTTGTTGTTGAGATGCTTTTTGCAACTCTGCAATGAGAATCTGTCAAACACTTATTCCTCTTAAGAAGTCATCAAGCTTCCTGATCCTGCCTCCTGCCGTTTTTTTAATCAATATTTCTGTCATTTCTGTGTTGTCCAGGTCTGGTTTGCATGGATGGTGTTAAATATGGAGTCAATATTTGAAGAAGATTCACAGCTTCGCAGAGTTGTGGAGGGGGAGCTGGTTATCAATGCTTTAACTCCTGATCAGGCTTTGAAGGTAAGAGAACTGGTCATCCCTTTTTATTAATTAGAGAGAACTGCTGGAGAAAAGTGTTCCCTTGTATCATTTAGTTTTCCTCTTATGTACTACTTTCTTACTAGGATAAAAACATAAATAATGCTTTACCTGGCTGTGCAGGAGAAAATACACTGCAGGGAAATTTTCTTTTACATTTTGAGTATATTTGAGCTGTTTTACATTTAAAAGCTACCGTGGAAATATCTGATTTTACTATATCAATATTTACAGAAAACTAATTTGTGCTTTTGCATGATTTTCTGGGTCATCTAAATGCCTCACAACCTCCAGTGGATTTATTCTATACCCCTGATATGGGGAGCGCTTATTTTTCAGGTGGGAAAATGTGTCTGTATTTCAAACAGATGATTCTCAGATGACCTGAATTGTGCAGAAGATTGGCCTTTACTTTTCTCTGTTTTCTGAAATATTTTCCAAGGCTTTCAAAACTATTTAGGCCTCTCCTTTAACAAGGCACTTAATCAGCTGTACTTCAGGCCACATTGCAGCACTTTCCAGCTTCTTTGCCCAAATTCAGATAGAAACTCTGGGGTGAAGCACGTGGAAACCAAAGCTGCACATTCTCAAAGTGTAACTGTTGGCCCATCCTTCATCTCAGCTGTTTCAGTGTGTTTCAGTGAAGGAGGTGGCTCTGTGAAAACAGGTTCTTAGGCTGTGTCAAGTACATCTTGCATCCTTGGAGCTGGTCTGGAGAACATTTGTTCTTTGGCTTGTGTGTCTTGATTTAGCTGGAAAAC
The DNA here is from genome assembly GCA_013400495.1 of Nicator chloris. Taxonomy (NCBI): domain Eukaryota; kingdom Metazoa; phylum Chordata; class Aves; order Passeriformes; family Pycnonotidae; genus Nicator; species Nicator chloris. The sequence continues at coordinate 13,743 of WAAE01018799.1, forward strand.
AAAAAAGGTGTGGGCAGTGTGTGGAAAAGGATGCCAGAGGTCTGGTGTAGGGGATGAGGGAGTACCAGGGTCTGCTCCCAGTCTTGAGAACTCAGAAAAGCTTCTCATTCCCCTGCTTCAGGCACAGTCCAGAGGAGCTTGGAGTGGGACTGTTTAACCACTTAGTGGGTCTGTGGTGTTGCTAAAATGGGATGCTGCTACTCATATCTTGCTTTGTTTTTGTTCTGCTTTTGCTTCTGTGTTCTTTCTTCGCATTAGTTGCACTTTGCATTTCAAATTTTCACTAGAGCTGTATAATCTGGAAAAAGCTAAAAGTAGCATGCTGGAGATCTAAACTGGGGGCATCTACTTCTGTGGGAAAGAGCAGTAATTAACTGTAATTAACACCAGTGGCCCATATGTTGGCCTTGTGTCAGAGCCATCATGCTGGGGTTTTGTGAGCATCTGAGATGTAGGTCTGCTCTCCAACATAACTGAGATGGGCAGCTCATCCTTCAAGGCCTCTAACAGATGTGTGACTGCTTCCAAAGTTTTCTCCTCTGTAATTAGCAAATGTTCACGCTGTGTTAATCTGCTCAGTTAACCTGTGACAGCCTATTACAGCACCACACTTGTCTGGAAATGTTGTTTCTGCAGAAAGCCCAGACCCAGCTGAAGCTGCCCATTGTCCCTTCCCTTCAGAGGCTCATGATTTACCGCTGGGCTCACCAGGCCCTTGCTACCCCTGCAGATCACCCTCTCATGCCACTGATCTGGCAGAAATTCTTCCTCCTGTACCTTCACCGACCAGGACCACAGTATGGGTGAGTCTGACCTGCTCCAGCAGATTAGCAAGCACTAATTAACTGCACAGCAAGTGAGAGTCAGTGCATTTACACTGACTGCTCCCGAAAGCACTGGGTACCGACAGCTTCTCTGGTGAGCCAGTTTATCTGCACAGGTGCTGATTTGAGATTTGCAACAAGACTTAGTTATGCTTTTTTGTTCTTTTTTAGATTACCTGTAGATGGCTGTATTGGAAGACGCTTTTTTCAGAGTGCAGCTCATGTGAACTTGCTAAATGAGATGAAGAAGCGGCTGACAGAGGTGGCAGACTTCCACCATGCTGCCAGTAAAGCACTGAGAGTGGAGAGTCCTGAGGGCAGTGACAGGTCACCAAAGAAGGCCAGCTGCTCACCTGATTACCTGACTTCACCTGAGCTGCATAAGGAACTCGTCAGGTAAAAAAGCCTGCCCAGTTCCAGGTTAAGCCTTCCAAGATCATCAAGTCCAGCACTTAACCCAGCACTGTCAAGGCCACCACTAACTGATGTCCCCAAGTGCATAGTTAGGCTCAAATCCATTCCTCTGTTTACATAGCTTGCTTAATTTGAGAGGAGGCTGATTTTACTACTAAAAATAAAACATTGTTGATAGGTTTGTTGCTCTCTTTAGGGGAAAAGCTTTGCTTTTTAATGAATAGTAGCCCTGTGTTGGCAAAATGTTTATTATTTAGGCATATCTGTTACTCGTGTGTACATCACTAGGTATAAATGTAAAAGACTACTTGATATGTCTATATGTTTGTCACAGACCAGGGCCTGGTTTTATGTCTGAGTAAAATTACTTCAGGAAATTTACTGTGGACTTCAGCACATGGTTCAGTTCAGTTTGCTTGGTTACCACCCTAAAGGTGAGCTCTACCAAGTGTGTTCCGTGCCACCTGAGAAATTGTAAATCTGCTTAACAAAACCTCGCCACAGGACTCCCTTTTTGTCTTGGAGTAGGCTAAGGAGAAGGACACAGTCACTCAGTGCTACTCAGCTGGTGAATGTCCACTTTTGTGAGGGATAGTAGCTCCTGAGAGATATCTGTACCTCGGGTACTCTAAACGTGAGGAAGTATATGAATATTGTGAGGAAATATTTGAAAGGATTATTTGAAATATTTGAAAAGAGTCCCTTGTTCCGTGGCCCTGGATGTGTGGAATCTGAGCTGATGCTCAGTGCTTCCCTCAGCAGTCAGTAGGTACTGCACAGACAAACAAGGGAGATGATAAATCCCACTTAGCTGTCTGTGAAAAATAATCCAGAGATGCTCACCAGATGATCTTGATTAATATTTTCAGTCTTTCATTTCAAATAAGTTCCCCACTCCAACAGAAAACCAGGCTGCTTTACACCCAAATAAATCTTATGCTCAAGAAGTTTAATGACCTGTCTAGTTTCCAAGACAGGAGGGAAATTATTGGTAGGGTTTGTAGCAGCTGATTCTTTGAATTGGTCTACTTCCATTTTTTCACCAATGACACTGGTGAAGGAAGCAGGAGTTTGCTAGTGATATTTAATACCACAGCGTGAAGATTTAATGGCATTCTAGTTCTTCCTTGTCAAGAAGGCTTGGATGGCATGACTGTGAAAATGGTAGCAGTTGGTGGAATGATGTCAGCTGAAAAAAAGGTGTATTTATGTTAAAGTTTTAACAAAGGAGGAAATGGGAAAGAATGAGACTCTGAAAATAAATTAAAAGGTGTGACTTAACTCAGGCGTGACATTTTGGAGCAGGCCCTGCAGAGAGGTTGTGGGGTGGGAAGCCAAACTTGATCATATGTACTCTGTTTATTCCTTTGGTCTTTTGAATGGGATTGTGGTGATATTTTCTGACTTAAGGGACTATTCCAGTCCTGGGTGTTACGCTTTCCTTTTCAGAATTTTTCCTCTTACTCTATGTTACTGCCCTTTGTTATTTTTCTAAGTACCTTCTTTCCACTGCTGATCTTTAACTTGACAGTAAAGGAGTGGAAAAGCACCTGAAATATCTTTCTTTAACCATGCCACTTTGTAGCATTATTTGTTGCCCTAATTCTAACCTTAGAACAATCAAATTCACACTGATTTTTTTTTCCCATTCTTTTTTCCCCTCAGGCTTTGTAATGTTTTAATTTTGTGGCTGGAAGAAGAGAGTTTCCAGAAAGGAGATACATACATTCCCTCTTTACCAAAGCAGTATGATGCACATAGACTTGCTAAAGTCATGCAGAATCAACAGGTGGGTTGCTAATAACACTGACAATCTGAAATCTAAAGCCCACGTGCTAAAATGAGTCTTTGAAATCAATGAGAGAGTTGTGTTATGGGTCTCTATTACACATACAACATGTATGATACCTTAATGGCGCTAACCTTTTTCCTAAAATCCTGCCCTATCCCAAACTACCTTCCTTTATGTTTGAAAGAGGACTCAGATGTAGATTCCTTCCATATCTGTTGTTTCTTGCAACACAATCATTTTTCTGTACCACTCTGTAAGTAGTTTTATGTTCTAAGTTAGTATTAGAGAATTATTTAAGTTGCAACTTTAATAACAAAAGACTGGAAGCCAAAACCTGCATGTGTGGGTAGGCTGTCAAATGTCAGGTTCAAATACAAGTTAGTGAGTCTGTATTATTCTATTCTTCAACCCTAAAGACTTAGTATAAGCGAAAGCCTGCAAGAGGAGAGATTTTGGAGGGGCATTTACTTATGCTTGCTTTGTTTTTGCTCCTCCAGTGTATGTGACTACTGGAAATGCAGCCTGCTTTAGCCTGGCTGCAGTTAATCATGCCATGATGTTTTAGACTATCTTGGTCTCTTGTATTGCCTTTTTAGGAGCAGACTTTTAATAATCTGTCTTTCCCTTTGTCTCTTATGTGTTAGAAATTATATCGTGTGTCAGGTTTCATCTCTTAAGTGTGACAAATGCTTTTCAGTAGATACCAATATATGTAATCAAAATAGTTCAGTGTTTTTCTTCAGTTTAGATTTTTTACCCTTAATGATAAATTTCCTATGACTTCAAACTGCAGGGTATATTTTTTATGTACTTAGTTGAGTTCCCCACCTAGTAGGGGAACTAGTGACATGGAACATCCACCCTAGGATGGATGGACAGCACATGGTGCTGACCAAAACAGGGATGATAATTTAATTCTTTTGTGCTCCAGGATCTGTGGATGGAGTATGTCAATGTGGAACTCATACACCATGAGTTTCAGGAAGCTCTGAACCTCTGGCTGCAGGTTCAGCTTGAATCACATCCAACCTGTGCTTCTGCAGGGGAAACAGATTTCACCAACCCTTTGTCAGGTAAGAGATAAAAATACCTTAAGGAAATTCTGCCTTAAGGAATTACTGGGATATCTAAGCCCTGGTCTCTTTAGGAGTTTGATGATGCCTGCCAGTAAAGATCTTAATACTGTTTGTTTTCTGTGGGTACAATATTTTCCATGAAGTTGTCATGGTTTTCTCACTAAGATTTTCCTGTGAGAGGCTAAAATTTATGCTTTTTGGCTTCAAGTTTGCCATGTCACAGAGCAGAGCTAGGGTGTCATGGCCTCCCCAAAAGGTCCTCTGCACAGAGTGTGCTCCAGACATTTTCCCAAAATTTAGAGAGAGAGAGATAGGTGCAAGCAAAGGTAAAACCAACTGTACCTGAAAACATATTGTCTCTGGGTTTTTTTTCTAAGTTTAGTTTTGTTTGGTTTTTTTTCGTGTTGTTTTTCCCCATGTGTTTCCCTGGAATTTTGGCATAGTGAAAGGGTTGTTCTAGCACAGAAGGGCTGATAGTCATAGCTGGTACATTAAGGATGCGATGATGTTGGATTTGGAGCTGATCCAAAGAAGAGGAAGGAGTGAGGGAATAAAAGGGAATTGGAATAGTTCCCTAGGTGAATTTACACTGTTTGGACAAAGAAATTGAATAGAAATCAGCAGGAGGAGAGGGCTGATGCAGAGAAAGGCTGTGCTCTGAGAAGGAATTGACACTGACAAGAGTAGAGGTGAGGATGAGAAGTAGGGAAAGGAAGATGAATTTTGCTTAGAATTTTGTCTGAGTGCCTGTGTCAGATGAGTAAAATAAATGGAGTGACAAGAAGACTGGAATATAGGACTGTTTGGGGAAAAAAAGGAAACCAGTGAGTCTTTTGATCCTAATCTTTGTCTGATGGAAGAGCTGGTCATGAAAATTAGCTGTGTGAAATAAAGTTTGACAAAAATACGAAGATTAGTTGAGTGATTTTTTTTTTTTAAGGGGGAAACCTGAGAAATACTTGTCTCCAGTTAAAAATGCTTCATGCAAAAAAAGCAATGTTTTTGTTCAATTTCTCCTAAACTTTTCCTATTGACCAAACTTGCGTCTGCTTTTTAAAAATTTTTTTGTAGCCAAAGTGAGGATCATGAATAATTTGAAGAAGCTTGATACTCCCAAGCCCCCTCTGCCACTGCAGACAATGAAAGCTCCTGTGCCAGTGATTTCCTCTGCCACTCTCGTGAGTCAGAAAGACGCGATCCAGCTCATGCGCAAGGACCTGAACATCTTGCAGCAGCATGCCAGGTGAGTCATGTCTGTGCTCCTTCTGCCTCACCAGTGTGTCCAGCAGCGCTTTAAAACGATCATGGAGTCACAGAATGGTTTGGGTTGGGAGGCACCTTAAAGCTCACCCCATCCTACCCCCTGCCATGGGCAGGGACACCTTCCACTATCCCAGGTTGCTCCAAGCTCCAGCTTGGTCTGGAACACTTCCAGGGATCCAAGGGTAGCTGCAGCTGCTCTGGGAAACCTGTGCCAGGGCCTCACCACCCTCACTGGGGTCAATTTCTTTCTAAAGATGCCCTTCACAGTAGCCTCATTTGTGGTGTGAACACAAGACTGTCAGCACCTGATCCCTGCGTCTTGTCTCATTTGTTTTCTCTTTCTTCTGGTCTATCAGATTATTATTCTACTTCTTCAACTGACATGAGTGTACAAGTCTTCTCTAATGACTGAGATTACAGTAGAGGGCATCTAACTTATTTTCTCATTTGGCATATTTCCTGAAATAAAGCCTTTTTAGGCTAAACTTGTTGTCAATTAGTTATTTAACCCTTTTGCTTTAAGGTAGTAGTTGCAATATGAAGCAGCCAGGAGAGAAATCTGATTTCTGGTTCTGCTAGCTTTGTGAATGAAGGAGACTTTCCGTTTTTAATATTCCAACTCAGATAATCCAGCTGAATTGTTTTCAATCACAACTGGTCAACCTATATCTGTTCTTAGCCAGTGTAGTTATTTAATGACAATATTATGAACCAGAACAAAAACTACTAAGCCCACTATGTCTAAACAATTCCAGTATCAGTTTTAGGTGAGTTCTCTTTTTATGCTTTTTGATTTTGTTTTTTTTTTTTTTTTTTCACTTTTGGCTGAATCATCACACTCCAGATTTCTTTTTTCTTTTGGTCTGGTGGAAAATTGCATTTCCTACAGGGATTATTCTGTTTATTTTCCTTCCAGGTTGTCATATCAAGTAATTCAGAAGAACTCACACATACTTGAGTAGTTTTCTTCTTACGAACCTGTTTTTTTATTACTTTGAAATTTTAGCTCAATTTCATTTAATAACCTTTCATGTTTTCCAGGAAAGTGTCATGAGTCTTCGTACAGCACATTAAATTGAAGTCTCCTCTCTTATAAATTCTTAGCATTGCTGTTTTCAGGAAAGATTTTGGTAATTTTATTAATAAATGTCTTTCAGAACTGCAGCTCTCTGGGAGTCTCAGCATGTTGCTCTGAACAGTGAGATCCTGGACACGGTGCCTAAGCTATATGTCAACAGGGAGGAGCAGATCACCCTCCACCTGGAGTGCCGGGGAACTTCAAATAAAGACTGCCAAGGAGCAGCTCAGCTCACCATCCAGGTTAGAGGCATGGCATCACCTCTGTTTTGGGGCTGTTGAACATAGAGGATGTGTGTGAAATGGCTGAATTATTATAAAAGTGGTAGCATTTGACCAAATAAGTCCACACACGTATTAGTGGTCTGAAACACCTCATGTATAATGCTGAAAAGGAGAAGCAGATCAATAGCTGAAGGATAAGTTGTTCTTATCCTTATAATTTGTTATAATTTGTTTTGCTCGTGGCAGCCATTCTAAAATGCTTCCCAGCGTACGGATGTGGGAATTTGCTCGCTGATAGGAATAGTAGGAATGAAAATGTTTATGGAAATACTTCCATGTTGCTTAGTAAATTAATTTTTTGATCCTCTCTAAGTTTCAGTCCCTGTGGATTAAAAGCCTTAGATAAAAGACATGAATTCTATTAGTGTGTGTGATAATTAATTAGGAACATGGCCAAGGATGTGTGCTTGGGCATGGTGTACTCAATCTGATCAAAGCCCTGGGGGAAAGCCATCTAAATTCAGAGTTCTCATGCAGTCTAACTAGACTCTGCTTCTTTTTTAGAAATAGCTGCAACACGGAAGAGTTTTAGCAAAACCATGTTCATTCTGAAATAAACGTGTGCCTTTTGTCATTTAGTTTGAAGGAAAGCACAAAAATGAAGCAGTGAGCCAGCAGCTTCATGCTTTGCGTAAAGAAGTGAGACAGCTGCAGGCAGAAGCCATGAAGCCACCTTCCCTGGGTGTTGTGGAAGCAGCTGTACACGTGGAGAATTTCATAACGTAGGTTGTTCAGATGCTGCTCTGGGTAGTGGTGTTTGTGTTTCCATTTTGGCACATTAAGAGTTAAAATGTGGGACCTGTTCGTGTGGTTTTCCTCATGCTCATCAGCTCGGGCCAACAACAGAGCTGGAATCCTGACACCTGTGTGTTTGTGACACAGTAATTCTTATAATCAGAGGGTCACTCAGGCTCAGCAGGGCACACAGTGTAGTGTTGTACTTCTGTTTATCGTTTTCACCTTCTTTTTATTGTTATGTGCATTATAATAGCCCTCCTAATCCTGTAAAAGGACACTCAGTGATGACACAAGGATGCTGTGCTAAACTTTAGGAAGTAGCAAACTTGTACCACAGCTGTGTCAGCCATAGGTAAATGACATGATTTGCATTAGACTCCCTATGGGTTTTTCTCTGTTGTAGTGCAGGACATAAATCTTTAATAGAGTGTTATAATTTGAAGTAGTTTTTCAATATGTGACACAAAATGGTGCAGTGGAAGTGGGCTTTTTTGAGGGGCTGTGAGTAAAATGGGGTTATACAAGGCCCTTTTCCTAATTCAAAGACCTTTTACAGTTCACCTCAGAGGTCCACTTTTGCAACTTCATCCTCAATCTTCCAGATTCCTGCTGAGATTCTCTTAGTGTAGCTGGTTTACTATAGAGTGTAATGATTGTACAAGTAAAAGGATTTGTGTACTTCTTATATGCTACTTCTACTTGTTCATTCTTGATCATTAATCTGAAAAATTCTGTGGATGAGCTAGTTCTTGGGATTTATGTCTATGGAATTGTATCTTCTTCACCTGTTTTAATTCAGACTTAGTGAACACTGGGGTTTGATCTCAATGAAACATTTACTTGGCAATACACAAGAAAAAGATTGATTCTGTTTTAATTCTTTTATTGTTGAACCTGTGAAATAAAGGGGGTATTTTTTCTTGCAGTACAAAGGCAGTTGAGATGCCATCAGAATATGAGGAGTATTGGATTAAAGGGAGAAATAATCCGTTGGAACTATGCTTTGGAAATCTTCCAGTGTTCACTTTCTGACTTTGTTTATGGAGACTTTCTAAGGTTTGGAAGTATCCATTTCAGGCAGCAAAATTACATGAACTAAATCTGTGACTTTTCACTCTGGATATGAGAAGGAGGATACTCAGGGAGTATCACAAATACTCATCTCAAGGCTATATATTGGCAAGAAACCTTTTTTCATTGTCACAGGTTATTCTCCATATGTAAATTTAATTTGCCTTTTTAACTTAATTTTTTTAGGGCCCTAATAAATATCTACAAGGTGCAGGCTATGCCTGCAATCAAGAAAGTTGGAATTGGTTTGTTTTTTACATTGGTGGAATATGTGTGTGATGAAACTCAACGTAATCCTCCCACAAGACAGTTCTTCACATCCTGCATTGAGATTCTGGGCCAAGTGAGTTTATTTCTTGAATATGAAAATATTTTCTAAATTTTTAAAATGTGATTTTTGATCCTTACTCCAGTTTCATTGCTGTTAATGGGGGAGGGGGTCCTGGGCATGTTCAGAAGCTTAAAGTTCTAAACCTCTACCCCATTTTGTTTTCAACTAATTGTGTAATATGCACAGTCTTTAGGAGAGGTGAAGCTTGCATTTAAGCAAAATAAAAACTGTTGCTCTGAGGTGCCTCTGCTTAGTGTTAATAAATTATCATTGTGTTAGTTAAATGCTGGAGTTTTGGGCAGGTAACTAAGGTTTGGATACTTTCAGTTCATAAGAGTGTGTTTCAGCATAGACTTTGCTGTTAGCTGTCAATTTCTGGTTGATGCACATCTTTTTAACCTCTGTTTAGACACCTTTCTTCTACAGCCTCGCAGTGTTCTCTTTGTAATGAGTTATATCAGAAGTTTGCTCGTAGAGAAGACAAGTGCTTGGTGGTGGTGGTAGTGTTTGCTGTGTTTGTGCTCTGAGAAAAATCATTAGCTTCTGCTTTGGGTCTAAATACTTACTTTCATCTTAGATACAGCTTATTTCCATGTGCAGCTGTCCTTGAGCACCTCTAACAGCTGAAGTGCTGAGAAGTTCTTTACAGCTCTAGTTCTATTAAGTTTTTCCTATTATCAAGCAGGGCTGGTGAAATCAGGATTCATTTTCTTACGCTAGTCCATCAGAAAAAAATGGTGTTTCTAGGTATTTTTAGACAACATGTTATTACAAATGCTGGTCTAAAGTGAGCCAGGAAGACATGTTTGTTTTGTGTTATATCTTATGGAATAACAGCATTTAGTTGATGTTAATCTTACAGTCTCAGTCTTTTGTTTTTGAGAAAAGCTTCCCTTTTTATAAAAGGACCAAAACCATGAGTGTCTCAACAACAAGCTTAAGAGGTGTGTTTTCCAGCTGACTGATATGTGGCTGTTATTTTTTCCGCCATTCCCATTTTCTCAGGTTTTCATCAGTGGGACCAAATCAGAGTGCAAGCGTCTGCTCCAGACGATCCTGCAGAATCGGAGGCTCTGTACTCTCCTTTCTCCTTACTTCACGCCTGTTGCCTCTCCCAGTGAATTTGTGACTTTATACGAAAAAGTCGTGGCCTTTCTCAGTGAGGATAACAGCGATGTTGTCTTCATGCTGCTGACAAAGGTGAAGTCTGGTCTATGGGTATTCTTTGCCTGAAGACCTTGTCCTTAAGCTAAAGAGGAAAGAGGTGCAAATCTGGTACTTTAAAATAGCATTGACAGGCCCTGTAGAGCTGTGTTGGTCATACTAAATGGTAAGTTGCATTTAAGGTCAGGAGGGGCTGGAGTCAAAAGCAAATAGCATAAGTAGACTTTTCTAGCACAGATAGTATCAGTATGTGCTTTCCAGGCCTTACTGCTGAAATTAAAACCATCTCTCAATGTCTTCTTCTGCCTGGTATCTCTGCAAAGACATTGATCACAATAGCGAGTGAATGCCAGGTATCTAACAATCAAAACAAAATTTGGGACAGTGTCTGTATTTTCCAGCTCTCTTTGGCACCCATGTCCTTCCTGCCTGTCTTAAAGCAGAGTAAGGTAATAGCAAGTGATGTGCACGTCTCCTGTTACTCATGATACTGCCAGTGGAGAAATTAGCGTAACACTTGGCTTTTGATACCGCTCTGATTCTCCTCTTTAGTTACAGGGAGACAGCTGGGAGCAGCAGGCAGTCTGTCCTGGGCAGGACTCTGAGCTGTCCACGGTGGCAGTGGTCAGTATTGTCCGCACTGACCAAGGTCTGAGCAGGTGCTCAAAGTTTTGCTCTTTCACCTGAAAATGTATGGACTGTGGGCATCAGTCCCATTTAGTGCTTGTGTGGGAACTCAGACACATCTTTATGAATCTGAGGCGCTCTGCCAAGGGCTGTTTCATGGATCTGGAGACTTCTGCAGTATTGGTAAATCGTAGCCTTTGGAGAGTGAGGTTTGGAGTTAGGGCTAACCAGATGCAAATTCATGAGGTTTTTCTTGAATATGTAAAAATGTCATGATTTAATTTCCCTGGTGACTTCTCCCTCCTCCTAAAGGTGTTGTTTCTGTTGACTCTCCTGCTTACAAGTGCCCCCTGTGCTCTGTTGTAGTTCGACCTCACGCAGTGGCTGAGCGTGGCCAAGCCGGCTCTCTCGGAGCGCACCCAGCTCCTGGAGTCCATTCACTTGGCTCTCAATGCATGCGGCCTGGAACCCGAAGAAGATATTTTGATGCCATTTAATATCTTCTGCAAGCATTGGACTCACCTTCTCCAGTATCAGTTCCCTGACCACTACAGTGATTTCTTAAGGTTGTTTGTGCAAAGTGAGTATCTGAGGTGATGCATCCTAAGCCTTTGTACAGAACCCTTTTGGCTTAAAAATATGAACTCTGTGCAGTAGAGTTAAACTGCTAGAGAATGATTTACACTTCCTTAGGTTTCTGTCTAGGGCATTTTTATGTGCCTTGCTATGTGACGTGTTTTTGTTAGACATATTGTAGCTCTTCTGTGGGTCAAGGCACACACATCAGTGACAACAGATTTTTCAGCCCATGTAACAGGAGAAGGATGGAGGAGAGTCTCCTGTTAATGGAAGCGCCTGTTAATGATGGTTATGCCATGATCTGTAATGCAGAACCCTTGTTTTTGATTACCCTTCAATATCAGGCAGAGAGCTAGAATTACGAAGACATGTAGCTGACACTGAAGTCTGCTGAAAATGCCCTGGTTGACATTTGGTGCCACTTATATTCTGATGGGCCCCTCAAATGGGTTCAAAAGTACTTCCCTCTGTCAAACCATACCTACTGAGGCAGCAGCTGTCTCATAATGTATATTTGCAGCCAGGGATGTACAAAGTGCCTGGGGAGCTGTCTAAGAAGAGAAACGTAGATGCCAAAAGGAAATGTTGATTACATTTCCAAACTAGAAATAATGTCTCACCCTTAAACTTGGGGCTTTCAAACTCCCGTGTTACCTAACTTTTCATGTAGCAGGGAGCTCTAATTTCAGCCTTTTTTTGGCTTGTTTGGAGAAAGGAGCTAACATCTTTCTGGTTTTCACAAGTGCATTCCCCTCTTTCTCCTAAGGCTCATCAGAGCAGCTTCTAAGCCCTGACTGCTGGAAGGCATCACTTCAGGCTTTGGGGTGTGATTCAGCAGTGACTGAGCAGGGCAGTTTCAAGAAAAGTGATTCTGCTGAAGGTCCTGTGGTGAGGGATGCTGCAAAAACTCTCCTCTCCACAGAACAGGTGGGTGCCCCTTGGGTCGATTTCTGCTTTCCAGGTGAAACAGATGCCCTCCAGTGACAGATAACACTGCTGTGCAGCCTTTCTGCAGCTGATTAATAACAACTTCTTTTTACAGGTCAGAGAGACAATAGAATGGCTTTCTACATCCTTCTGCAAACTCCGACTGGCCTCTGTGGACTTCAGGACTTTTGGCCTGTTTTCAAAATGGACTCCTTATGTGGCTGAAGTGAACACATTCCTGGAGTATCTCATTAAACGACTGATTGACACTGAAGTTGCTAATTTAGCCCAAGAGCCTGTTGGCAGTAGCAGAATTTTAGCAGGTAATGTGCCTTAAAAGCAAATTACTTAAGAACAGACACCTGATTTCTCTAATTCCCTCTGTTAAGGGCCATTTAAATATACAGTAAAATCTTCTTACTTTGCATTTGTGCAATAATGATAATATTAAAGTACAGATGGGAAATGTTGCTGCTATTTCATGGCCATGTGGGACTTCATGCTTTATAATCTGAGAGGAAGTTTTTTTTATATTTGAGCTTGCTTCAGAATTATTTTATGAGGGGATTGTACTTTCTTCAAGAAAAATGGAGTGTTTTGCACTGAGCAGAGGTTTGGAAGGAGAACCTACTGAATTTCATTATGCATGATTTAGATCTTGTGAAAGTTGCTTTTATTTTAGTTTTTAATTAATTTAAATTTAAATTTTAATTAACACATGTTAATGTGTGCAGGTTTAAAGTGTGAATCATCATTGCCCCACACTCTCTGGTGTGTTATTGAAGTTACACTAATAAAACATCTTAACAATGCAAAATGCTTATGGTGGTCATTAAAACAGCCCTGTTGTTAACTAGAGTTACTCTTAAGCATTTTGTATTTTAAATTTTTATTTGACCAGAAAGGACTGATGGAATGTTTGGACTCAGTGATCTTGAGAGATTTTTTCCAGTCTTAATTATTCTATAATTCTGTGAATGTTAGAATGAGAAAAGGATATTATATGCAAATTTAGAAAAGTGTAGTATGTTCGCTTTCTTTAATTTGAAGGAAAAAAGCAACTTTGTTTTGTTTCCTTTTAGCATTGCAGTCCCTGTATTCAGTCATTGCGGGAGTCTTTAAACCATGGATCCTGGTCTTGGAGAAAGAAGATGCAAGGTATATATTGCATTTTAAAATGAAATTAATTTTTTCTAACATAGGTAGTCCTGTAAGAATGGCTTTCATTATTACCTGGTTTTTAATAATTTGTGTCTGTCTTGCCTTCCATTTAATAGCTCTCACTTTGTCATTTCCTTAATAATTGCAGAACTAATTCATGACCTACATTAAATTTTCCAAGGTTTTGGTAGAATAATTATTTTAGGTCTGAGAAAGATCTTGTAATAATATAAGCAGAGCTTGATTATTTGAAGGATTTCTCTCAGCTTTAAAAACACTGGAACTTTAATTTTGGATTTCCTTTTTTTAGCTTTCATAATGTCTATAATACCTGTTAAAGAAAACAAGAAAGCCAGACAAATACAACCCTAAATGCCAGTGGTATATAAAGGAGCTTTAGGCTAAATTAATGCTGTGATGATCTATTGCCTTGTGCACCTCTGTCTTCACATGAAAAGTTAGTTATGCTACTATACGTTCAAATTTTGCTTTCTTTCAAAATTAGAAGCTTTTGGAGTTGTGAGTGCACCTTCAGCACTGAAGTTAGAAGGTTGTCTGCAGTTGGTGAATAATGTAATTGAGAAACTCTGTTGTTTCAATTCCATTATGAAATATCAAACAAGTAATTTCTGTTTACTTAGTGGATCTTCAGTGGGATAGTGAACTATCCCACTCTGCTAAGGAAGAAGAGGAGAATCCCAAAAGCTGAAATTGGGAGGACTGCTGATACCTGTACTTCACTACTTTAGAATATTTAAATTGCAAATGTTTATGCTCAGGTAACTGAACACTGTGAAATTTGTGCTTCTTTTCAGTAGCCAGCCCTGCTACCCTTGGTTGGAGAGTGACACTCCTGTAGCCTCCACCACGGTCTGTTTGTTTGCAGATTGCATCAAGCTTTTGCATGAGAGCTTCAAAGGTGAGCATGAAATCCTAAGCCTCCCCACTTGTTGATTTGGAAAAAGAAAATACAAAAGTTTAGTGTGCATTTTTTTCTTTGGAGTGTATTTTAGTGTAACTTACAAGTTTTTCATCTTCAGAAATAGACTTTCTTCTGAAATCACATTTTATCTGAATTTTTTTTCTGTTGTTAATTCAGCTATTTTCTTTGATTCTAGAAAAGCTGTTGCCGAGCCACCATGGGGCTCTCTGGTTACACCTAATGTATTACTGTGAGTGTTGCACAGCCCCCAAAATGCCAGAGTTTATTCTCTATGCTTTCCACACCGAGTTCAGAAGGCTTCCATGGAAGGAAATGCATCCAGACCAGATGCTTATGGAAGAGTTCTTTAAAGTGAGTTTGTGGCATCTGTTGAATTAAGTTCATAATCAGTGCTGCCCGTGAAAATATCTGGAGAGGAGGAGACAGTTCTTTTTGCAAGTAGGCGTTTAAAGTTTGTTTTCAGCATTCACAGCTGCTCAGTTTGTGATGGATTTTTGTGAAGGAGTGCTTTTGTGTCTTAGACAAAGTCGTGGGGAGCTTTACAGCTCCCTCTTTGTTGATCTGCTGGAATGTCTGATTTATTGCATATGTATTTAATAAGTTTTTAGTTAGATTTAATATATTTTGCTGTTGCCATGTTGTTCCCACTTCCAAGTCATCTGAGACAATGTAAAGCTGCAAGAGGAGGAACGAAATGATGGAGAAAAGAGATTTGTCTGCTCCTCTGCTGATCTAAGATGCTGCTGTAGATTTACAGTTAGCTAAGGAACTGAAAAGTGTTAAAGTACTTATATCTTATATTGTTTTATGCACCTGTCTTTTTCCCTTTCTCCTTCCTAGATTGAAAGAGGCAGCCCCAAGAGTTGTTTCTTGTTCTTGGGTTATGTTTTATGTGAAGTAAACTGGGTCAGTGTCCTCTCTGATGCCTGGAATCCCAACCCTCACCCTCAGACTCACAGCATGATTGTCTGTTTGCTGTATATGATGGTCCTGTTGGCAAAGGAGGAACAGCTTATAGGCGAAGAGGTAATTTTTTTGAAGGTTCATACCCATATCTTAAAAGAAAAATAATCCTTTACTAGAAAGGACACAAAATGTGACTAAATCCAGTTCATTGCTTCTGGAGGACTCTTCAGAGGGTCTTGATCATCTTCAAGAAGTCCCATTTCACGTCTGTCACCTTTCTTCCACTTCCAGTATCTTCTGCTCTCCATTTCGTCTGAGGCATTATAAGATGCTGCACCAAGATGTCACCAGCAGCCTTTGACCATCATTGTATTTCAGTTTAGGAAAATTACCAGAGTTCACATGCTTTGACCTGAATGTGCTTGCTTATCAGAAGCTTCTCAAGCTTCAGAAGATAGCTATTTGCACATGGTGTGAGTCAGCCTCAGGAATTCCCTCCTTCCCTCCAGCAGTGTGTTAAACTGACACACTGTCAGGAGGTTTTTGCCTCCCAGAGTACTCCTGTGACACCTTGATCTAAATCTCAAACTTTCTCAGCCCTGTGTTCCAGGGCATGAGCAATCTGAGGAGTACTTGTTGTACAAGTGTCACATTCCTGTAGAAATAGCATAATTTGGGTTAGTTCTGGATTGTCACCACAATTCCAGTATTCGTTCATTCTGAAACCTGTGGAAACATAGAATAGGATATAGAATATCCTGAGCTGGAAGTAATCATTGAGTCCAACTCCTGGCCCTGCACAGACACCCCAGCAATCCTACCCTGTGCATCCCTGAGAGCATTGTCCAGACTCTTCTGGAGCTCTGGCAGCCTTGGGGAGCCTGTTCAGTGCCCCACCACCCTCTGGGGGAAGAACCTTTTCTTATATCCAGTCTAAACTTCTGACACAGCTCCTTGGCAGTTGGTGTTTCTCTGTGTCCAGGGGACTCTTTTTCACTGCACATGTTTAGGAGTAGATGGGAGCTGCTCATAGACAGAGAGAATTTTACACAGCACTGCCTATGTGAGTTGTGGGGCTGCTGTGTTGTTCAGGGTGTTATTTATGAGAATAAGCACTTGAGGAGTCCCCTAGGTTGGTGGATGATTCCCTAAATGGAAAATTGAGAGAGAGAGTTTCTCCTGTGAAGTTACATTAACGTATTTTTAAAAATAATATTTTAATGCCTCTTCTAAACCTGTACTGAAGTGACTTCAACTTGAAGGGTCTCCATGTCTTTCTAGCTGTCTTTACATGTTTACATGTCAAATTTTAACATTTTTTACAGACTTTTGTACTTGGTTAGAGCTTCTGCAACAGTCTGAATACAGCTCTGCAAATGCTAGAGATTAAACATGTGTTAGCTTACTGCTTGAATAAGGAATTGCTTTTCAGATAGACCCTCTAAGGTCAGCTATTTCTGTGCGTTTTCAGTTCCATCTTGTTGAAATTCTGAAGCCAGAGCTTCCTTCCAGTATTGAGTACTGTGAATGCGAATTGAAAACGCAAAGAAGGTGTAGCTTAAACTGATGTCTTTAAATCTTCAGAAATCTCCACTCATAAATCTTCTTGGACAGACCAGCTCCCTTCCTTGGCAACTTGTGGGCATTTCATCTTATGAAAGCATCATCAGCTACTGCAACAGTCACTACCCTCCCTCTGTTATCCTTGCTAAGGATGCTGGAGCTGAACTGATCGTAAAGCTTCTGAAAATCTCAGCAGGCTTTGGGGCATCTTCAGATAGTCATATCCATCTTGTGAGTAGCTTTGGAGCATATGCGTGCTGTTCTTGGCTTTTGCAATGTTCTGGTTGTGTATGTTATGGAATATGGAAAGAGTTGTAGGTGTGATTTTTCTTTCTTTTTTTCTTCCCCTAATTGATTTTAATTTTGTTTGACAGGATGCAACACTGAAGTGCCGAGCGTACATTCGCCAAGTGGTTCAGTTCCTCAGCACCTTAGAACAAAGTGGAAAGATAACCCTTGCCGTTTTGGAACAAGAAATGGCCAAGTTGCTAGATGATGTAGTCATCTTTAATCCCCCAGGTTTGTGTTGAGGAAATGGCGAATTACTTTAAAGCTGTCAAAATCCTTTATTCCGCTGAGTGAATTGATGAACATCTGTGACAATTTAATTATTTGCATTACTGTCATGTCTCCCTTATGGGCAGCAGGGGATGGTGCTGGGGTGAGGTATACATAGGTGGTGTATTAGCAGAAAGCAAAAATATGAATCTTGCCCTACAGAGCTGTAAGAGTGACAGAACCGACATAAGAAACAGGGGTTATGTTTGTGAGTAAAACTGGCTGATATACAGAAGCTTAAGCAATTCATTTCTTTCTCATCTGGTGGTTTGGAGTTTTTTCTGATTTTTATTTTACTTGTCATTTACCTCTTTTTTAAAGGGAAGAATGGCACAAATCCATCCTCCTGGTCTTGAGGGATTAGGAGTGATGGGTACAAACAGAAAGTGGGGAAGATTATGTGAGGTATTAGGAAGAAATTCTTACTGTGAGGGTGCTGAGACACTGGCACAGGTTGCCCAGGGAAGTTGGGGCTGCCTCAACCCTGGCAGTGCTCCAGGCCAAACGTTGAGCAACTTGATCTAGTGGAATTGTCCCTGCCTATGGCAGGAGGATTGGAACCTAGATGATATTTAAGGCCTCTTCCAACCCTTAATATATATGATTCTGTGACTCAGAAATGGTTCTAAATTGTAAAACCAGGAAAACCTGACAGTGTTGAAGTAGAAGAGGTATACTGGTGTACCCTAGTGGTATAATGTGTCTAGACACCCAGGATTGTGTGGTAAGATCATCTAGATCTCATTTTTAGTACTAGTACCATCTTGAAGTTCCTCTGTGAAACTCTGAGTTCTGGTGAAGTCCGTGTCTTGCTGTGCTCCATGGGAATGGTTGTGAGGGATCGTGTCTCTTCCTGCCTGTGGGTGTGTGACGAGGAAGAGGCTTTTCCCAGTGTGCATTAGAAAGTGTCCGGTGGTGAAGCTGAATCTGTGTTGCAGTGCCTCCTCACTGAAAGGGTTCTCTGGTTTCTGCCTTGCAGACATGGATCTGCAGACACGTCACCTGGCCCTCAGCAGCCTGTTCACGGAGACGCTGATGATGCTGAACAACTCCAGCATCACCACGGCCGAGTCTCTGCGGGGCAGCCTGCGCAGGTGGATCGACAGCAGGGTGCAGGGGCTGCTGGCCATGCCCCTCCTCACGGCTGCGTGCCACAGCCTGGCCTCCGTGCGCCACATGGCCGAGACCACCGAGGCCTGCATCACTTCCTACTTCAGCGATGGTAGGAGCCTGTCTCTGTCTCACAGCCTCTGCTCCGTCTGGGATGACACTGAGCACAGATCGTCTGGAATTATGGACTTGGGTTGGAAGGGTCGTTAAAGATCACCTTGTTCCAGCCCCTCTGCCGTGGGGAAATGGCTTCACTCTGTCAGAAGGTTAGATGGGGTATGAGAGAGAAATTCTTCTCTTTCAGGGTGATGAGGCCCTGCACAGGTTGCCCAGAGGAGCTGTGGCTTCTCCATTCATGGAAATGATCAAGGCCAGGTTGGATGGGGCTTGGAGCAACCTTGGATACTGTCCCTGCCCATGGCAGGGGATGGTGTAAGATGATCTTTTATGTCCCTTCCAACCCAAACCGTTCTGGGATTCTGTGATTGTGGTTTGGGTCTTATAACTCCTCTAATTGTGTGTTTTCTTAGTATCCATACCTGTCTCCGTGAAAACTGATTTGCTCTGTGTAATGTTGCCATTTTTCCAGCTAAAGTGAAGGACTTTATAAAAAAAATCACCCCAAGAGAACCGAAGATATTTTTCCCCTTCTGTGGCATTCTGTGGGCTAATTTAAGAAGAAAATACTCTGGTTTGGTGAAACTCTGAGAGTGTAGTGTGCATGATTTTATTTTTTTTTCTTTTGTTCTTTTTTCTGTTTACATAATCCTTGTGGAGCTACATTTTTATTTCTTTCACTGTGTGGAAGATTTCAGTACACCGGAGGGAAGTACTTCTAATTCCATTGCTAAAATGTTAACATTTTAGTCCTGGCTGAATGCTGGGAAAATATCTCACCTTGACCTCAAGGAGGTGCCCTGTGGTAGTGGTATTTTTCTGTTCTCTCCATCAGAGTTGCATGACATGCTGATTACCTGAAAAACAGCTAAACCAGCCCAGATTCTCTTAGCTAGTAGTCCTGGTTCTTAGGTTTTACCAAGTGCTGCTTTCTCACATGCTTTTTATTCTTTCCTTGTTTTCCTTTTATTCTGCTTTGTTCAAAGGTTCCCCTCACCACCAGGAGTTAGGCTGGGGCCCTATACTTGCTTCCCTCCAGGTTCCTGAGCTAACCATGGAAGAATTCCTGCAGGAGTGCCTGTCTTTAGGAAGTTACTTGACCCTCTATGTCTACCTGCTGCAATGCCTGAACACTGACCAAACCCTTACTAATGAAATGAAAATCCTGCTGACCATCAGCAAATGGCTGGAGCAAGTGTACCCCAGGTATGGAACTTGAAGCTTCTGAATGTGCCTGGACTTTCTGATTATTATTATTATTTAGATTAAAGTTTTTTTAGAGTTGTATAGCTGGTATAATTAATAGCCCTGGTTAATTAAGTTAATTTCAACAGAGTGCTGGATGAAATGGCCTGTCCTTCTGTATCTACTAATACAGGGTCTGTCCATCTGCAGTGCCAACAGAAAGTAGTTGTGGTGGTTAAATGGAAGAAGGAGTTTAATCTGCTAGAAAATTAGTGAGTTTCAGCTATTTTTCAATCAGGCAAGCTTGGTTTCCAAATGACAGCCCGGATTTGTGCTCCATTAAAATGACTCAAAGCAAACCCTGCATCATTCTGGGTTCCACTTCCCAGAGTGTCCACAAGGTGGGATGAGTTACGTGCTGAATGTTCGTTCTGGCACTCTGAGAGACCTGGTGCTGCAAGCTGCTGGATGGGCACTGTGCAGCAGCTCTGAGCCAAACCTGGAGCCAGTGGATCTGATGGGGTGCCCCGGGTTAGTGGCTTGTATTGCTGTAAAACATCTTAGATAACTGGGTTCCGAGAGGAAAGGATGCATAGCTTTGGGGTAAAAATTAAAATATTTAATGTATGTAACAACTGTAGTTAGAGTTGCTGCTGAAATTGCCAGGATTTAGCAAACCTGATTATTATTTTTCTGTGTTAATGTTGATAATGTTCATATTTTCTGTAAAAGAGCAATTTGGAAAAAATATATGTTCCCACTGTTTCTTGAAATTCAAAAAATACTTCCACTGTGGTAGATACTGTAATAATTTCATTGCCAAGGTATGAAGGAGACAGCAAAGCCACCATATAAAGCAGATTAAACCTTGCTGTGAACATCAGGTCTGAGATTGCCTGCGATGGGAAACGACTGGGAGGAGTAATGTGAGGATACCCTGATGCAGGAAACTCGTGCTGGTGCTTGATGTGGAAAATCTGAGCTTGTTAACCTAAAACTGCCAACTGTTTGGGGAGAGATTAAAAATAGCATAGGAGGAACTTCACTTTGGGCTTTACTCAACAAAAAGCTTCAATGTTTCCTTTTCTCAAGGATCATATTAAATATCTAAATTGTTGTGGTATAAACATCCAGTGCTTTCTAAAGCATTTTATTGGTAAGTAAAGAACAAACGAGTCGAGATACAGCTTCATTCCTTTTGTGCCAAGTCTTAGGCAAGTTTAAATCCACTTATGACTGCAGTGTCATTTATTTCCAGTTGTAAAGCTTAAAAGGAAGCACTGTTCTTTGTCCTGTTACGGGCCCTTAAAACCTGCTAGCTGGTGGATCAAATCCATAACAGTAGCAGTTGTGGCAGTATAATAATTGGTGGGGTAGTATACCTATGCTATCCTCATATGATAAAATTAGCTGTTACTAATTAACAAGCTGAATTCTTCATGGACATACGGAGAGGGAAATAAGCTTCTTAACCTATATATCTGACTCTTTATTTTTATTTTCTCTTATGTCTTTCTTTAATTTTTACCTAAAGCTCAGCAAAGGAGGAAGCAAAGCTGTTTCTGTGGTGGCATAAAGCCATGCAGTTATCCTTGGTGCAGCTGGAGCAAGATGACCCCGTTCTGATTGAATCTGTCATCCGGACCCTGCTGTCCATCCAGGGCCGGCAGAGCCAGCTGGCTGAAGAGAGACTCACCTCTGGAATACTTGGTGCTATTGGGTTAGGCAGGAGGTCTCCTTTGTCACCCAGGTGAGGGCTGGAGCTGTGGTGAATTAATTGGTTTGAGTCATGGCGTTAGAGGAAATTGCAGCCTGGGTCCAGAATGCCCAGCCTGGGTCCAGAATGCCCAGCCTGGGTCCAGAATGCCCAGCCTGGGTCCAGTGCAGTGTTCTGATCATCCAGAAGATGATCAGAATCCACACTGCCCCCAGATCTATAATGTTCTTTGGGCCTGTCACAGAAATAGCACAGTGAGTGTGTTAATCATATTAGGAAGCAAGTATTAAGCTCTGCAAAGGTTGTGGTGAGAAAGGAAAGAAAATGCAGTTCTAAGTCTGACTTAGTGTCCACCTCAAGCAAAGTTTGAAGGCAGACTGTTCGTTAGAGAAAGGTACTTCCACCTGGTCTGTAGAATACTGTTTCAGTTCACTTCCGAAGATTTTGTATAAAAACAGACACATTGCAATTTTTGTCCTAACCTTTGAGGTATTGGAAATGTTAAGTGATGTGCAAAGGACCATGTTGCTTGCTTGTGATTCACTCTGCCTTCTAAACAGAGACATCGAGTTTGACTGTTAGGTGTCAAATTCACTCTGGAAAGAATGCCAAGAAAAAACATCCACAAATGTTTGTGGAACAACAGTTGAACCTGGCACCTAAACATAACTTCGTGTTTATAAAGACCTCTGGGAAGCATACTGTTGAAATTGCCCTGAATTCTTGGTGTCATTCAACTCATCCCTTGATTTGGGTGATAGGAACGTTTTACATTCCGTCATCTGAGGAGTGTTTCAGATGTGAGGTGAGGAGTATTTCAGCTAGGCTTGAAACAGATGCAGTATTTCTTACAAAGGTATTATATTGTCTTTTAGTATGTATTGTGTCCTATTGTGTGTATTAAGGGTTGGAAGGGACCTTAAATATCATCTAGGTTCCAATCCTCCTGCCATAGGCAGGGACAATTCCACTAGATCAAGTTGCTCAAGGCCTTACCCAGTGTGGCCTGGAGCACTGCCAGGGTTGAGGCAGCCCCAACTTCCCTGGGCAACCTGTGCCAGTGTCTCAGCACCCTCACAGTAAGAATTTCTTCCTAATACCTCACATAATCTTCCCCACTTTCTGTTTGTACCCATCACTCCTAATCCCTCAAGACCAGGAGGATGGATTTGTGCCATTCTTCCCTTTAAAAAAGAGGTAAATGACAAGTAAAATAAAAATCAGAAAAAACTCCAAACCACCAGATGAGAAAGAAATGAATTGCTTAAGCTTCTGTATATCAGCCAGTTTTACTCACAAACATAACCCCTGTTTCTTATGTCGGTTCTGTCACTCTTACAGCTCTGTAGGGCAAGATTCATATTTTTGCTTTCTGCTAATACACCACCTAGAGAAGCTGGGATCCCCTTCCACCCCTTGAAGTGTTCAAGGCCAGGTTGGATGGGGCTTGGAGCAGCCTGGTTTTGTGGAAGATGTCCCTGCCCAAGGCAGGGGGTCTTTAAGGTCCTTTAAGGTCCATGACTTTAAGGTCCCTTCCAAACCAAACCATTCTGGGATTCTGTGATATTGAAGTGATTTCTAATGCACTGGAGTAGTTCCTCTCAAGCCTTTACTTTGTTCCTCATGCAAGAGAATACCTGTTGGATAGATGTTACAATTTATCTGCAGTTGAGACTTGCAGAGCTGGTGTCACCCTGTCGCTCTGTGCTCTCCCCTCGCAGGTTCCGGGTGGTTGCCCGCAGTTTGTCTGCTTTCCTCCTGGTGCAGATCCCTGCAGAGAGCCAGGTGCGCCTCAAAGCCGGCTCGGAGCCCAGGCTGTCTCAGAAGGCTCAGCAGGTGAGCTGTGCCTGTCTCTGGCTGCTTCACATGCCCTCTCTGCAAGCCTGTATAGCTTTTGGGGTGAACTTTGTAAGAGTCACTGCAAGCATTTCTTCAGGGTAAATCCTGCTCTCACCTTGTTGCTCAAGTTTGGCAGCAGGACTGTGTGTTTGACTCTGTCCTAAAGGGATCCTGGGTAAAACTTTTTACGGTGTTCTGCATTAATATGAAGGCACCATTTTTGAATCTTACACTTTTAAAAGGGGCAGATGAACTTATGTCTGTAAAGCCCGACTTCAGAGAGTTTGGAGCATAGTAGGTAGAAGGAATTTAAAACAAACAGGAAAAAGCAGTGCTGCTGTGCTTTGCACTGCTTTTCAGTGATAAAGCAGGGCTACATTCACACTGACATTTGTTTATGTGAGGTCAGGGCTTAAAAGCCCTGTGACAAATAAACATTCCCCCTTTAGCATGTGCACTGACCATGGTGTTCTTTCAGTAAGCAGTTGAGAAGAGGAAGGAGGAGTTGGTTAGAAACCAAAGCAAAGTAGCTTGGTACGGCTTGTTTCTCTAAGAAAAGAACAAAACTTGTTCAGAAATATTTTCTACTTTTGCCCTTGCTATTTCTGCCAACACAGACTTCTCTACATACAATTTTTAACTTGACAGTTAATGTCTAACTTTAATAGTATTAATGGGAGCAAAACAATACTTTTATGAAAGTCAATATATTCATAAGAATAACCTAAAGTGAAGATTTAAGTGTGTTGCAGCTTGTAGTTTGACATAATTTCTGTGAGTTCCCATCTTGAGTTCATGAATAGATATTTGACAATATTTGGGTTACAGAATCCTAGGAAACATTCATAGGACAGTTTCTGTGTTGATCTTGGGAAGAGAACAGCTTGAAAAATACAAGTTGGCTTGAAACACTGTTATGGGGTGGTAGTTTGCAACTGTTTTGTTCTGAGTACTCTGGGTTCTGTAGTAGGTGAGGATCCTTTAGGGGAATTGTGCGGCCGGTGTTGTGTTACGGACCAAAGTACACAAAACTTACAGAATTTTCCCTCTTCCCTGTAGGCACTGAGTGCGCTTGAAGCCATGTCATCCAACAAGCAATACATGGATTACCAAGAGCAGCTCTCCCAGGCCTCTCTGTTCATCAAGCACCCTGAGCACTGCCTTCAGGATGGCAATAACCTCCTGTCCCTCCTGGTGAACACGCTGTACCCAGAAGTGCATTTTTTGGACAGCATTCGGTAGCGGCGCCGGGCGGGCGCGCAGGGCCGGCGGTGGCTCTGGTTCACAAACAGTCTCCTTATTGCACAAACGATTTTTACCTTCAGAGTTCCACTTCAGTTAAGTCAGACCTGTGAATAAGAACTGCACACTGTCACGTTTTCTCCACTTTAAGGTTTTATTGCCTTCCTTTTGATTTTTAGCCCTGTGGAATCGCTTAATGGTCTGTGTTTTGGGGGTTTTTTGTGTGGTTTTTTTTTTTTGTTTTTTTGGGGTGGGGTTTTTTTTTGTTGTTGCTTGGGTTTTTGGTTTTTTTTTTGACTGAAAGCCCTTGAATATCTTCTGTGTGTGGTGCCCTTTGGAGAGAAGGGTGCCTGGGGATAGGTGTACAAATCACTAGTCAGCACAGCTCATCCTGTAGTGTTTTGGTTGGTGCCTTTTTTTATTTTCCAGTGTGTCATCACTCAGGCCAGTTCAAAAGTGAGTGGAGGATTGTGTGTAAAAGAGGTTTGACTTTCTTAACTGGGATACCTTTGCGTCTTACCTGATGAGTGTGTGTCTAGCGATTTTTGTGAAATCCCTGTATTTGAAAGGATGGTATTTTAAATCTTGACTTTTTTGCTATCCCACAGAAATCTGTAGTTTAGAAGCATGCCTACAGTCTTTACCCACTTCTGTAAATACCAACAAAAATGGGAACTAAGAACATTTTTTTTTCCTGTTTTCTAAATATTAGCGTGTCTGCATCTATATTGCTTGATTAAATGCAACTAACTTCTAGTAAAGTTCAAGGGGATTTAAATCCAGAGACATATTTTCTGGATCTCCAGTGTCTGAGATGGGAACAGTCAGTTAGGATCATGTTAAACAGGATTCCCTAATTCCTAAGTCTGGTTGTTTAGGAACTGTTTAACAACCACCACTTAAGCTTATTTTCTTCTGCCTGGCTGGACATGACATGACAGGATTTTAGATGACACTGTGAAGAGGTATTTTTGTTGTATTAAATTTGGTGATCACTTGTTAAAATTCTGTTGCCAAAGCATGAACCATGAGCCTGTAAATCTGTTTCAGCCGAATGATCACTGCTTTTGTTGCCTTGTCTGATCATAGGATGCACTTTTGTTTAGGAAAAGCCGAAGGCAAATTTTTCCTGGTGCTTGTTTGATGTCCCTTTAATCACTGATCTGTTTGAGCTGGCCTAAGGTCCTGCAGTCCCAGTCCCTACAGCTCTGTGAAGGAACTGATTGCTTTTTCTCCTCCTCCATTAATTGTGCCTTTGTGTTTTTGACATGGTTGCACGTTAAAACATGAGTTCTGGTCAATAGGGGATAGAAATGTGCTACCTACTGTCTGGTCAATGATGCTTTGAGCTGTTGCTCTTAAACCATGGTTCTGGTGCTGGAGGACAGATCACCTTTTCCTTCTTGGCAGATTCTGCTAATTATGCCAGCTGGGTCATTGGATCACCGTCATTTTAATGTGGTCTTAGAGTTCTTTGCTCTATCTGCGAGCCTATAAATAAATATATATATGTACATCCCTCTGTATAGGAACCAGATACCAATGCAGCATGGTTTTTAAGAGACTCTTTTGGAAAATTCACGTCTGTAGGAATACATTCTGCTGCTTACCCCCCCCCCCAAAGACTTAAAAGCACTGGGTTTATTAGGTTCAATGTTATTGATCAGTTGCATATAAATGTGAAGAAGTCAGAAATACGTGTTTGACATGCACTTTCAAAATGAGGAATTGTTTCAGCTGTTGAGTTTTTACAAATGTTGTATTTATAACATGCTCTGTCTGCAAAGACCATGCAAAATAAAAATGGAAAATCAAGCAGTTGGTGACAGACACTGATATTTTCAACTTGGCAGAAAGATCCACATCAGGTAACACATAATTGCTGTATGTGTCACCTACAGACTAGTCTTCTGGCTTCATGATCAGCGTGGCAGTGGCTGAAGTCTCAACGTGTACTGCAGTTCTCTGTGCACATGTGAACTCCAGGGCTTGGGGCCTTATTTTCCAAGTGGTGCCCAACAGATTGACTTCATTCCTTCTAGTTTTAGTGGAAGGACTTAGGCATTCCCTGCCTCTCCCACATGAGTGCAATACCAGAAATGTCCTCGTGGATGCCCTGCTGTGTTTTGTCCTTCCAGTTCATACTGGTTTGAGTGGGTGTTTGAGTGTCCCATGAGGCCCGGGGGGAATGAGTTGGTTTTGGGACATGAGGTCTGATGCTTCTATTTGGACCCAAACTACTTGAGTTAAAGAAGTAATTTTTGAGAGAAAAATTCAGAAAGCCAAGCCTCAATCCCATGCACAGGTAGAAGTGTCTGTAAATAATTTACTCTGTGTCTGTAAATCATAAGGGCTCAGAAATCCAATTCAATTTGTATCCAAACAGAGATATCCAACTGATACCTCTGAGGTCTCTTTCCTCTGTGATGCCTGTGAAACTGATCTTAACAGGTCTGTGACTACACTGTCTGTTGTAACTCCCCTTTTCTCTTTGCATCTCTTCTTATTTTTATTAAATCTGGCTTTGTCACTGCTCAGATTTTAAGCAGGGATTTAAAAGTTCAGGTTCAAGTATATCCTTGCATTTGTTTTTTTTTCCACTTATCATTCTGGCCAATAGTGCCAGATATTATGTGAGTGCAGACATTATGAAGAGGTGAACTTTAAAATAATGATTCCCAGCCTGGGGTCAAGCTTGCAGGCTTGGTGGTATTCCAGTACCATTTCAGCAGTTTGGTGGTTGTTACCAGGAGCAGGATTGTTTGGGAAACAGTTTTGGAGCTGCTGAACTGCAATGGTTGCACAGAGCATCAGATCCAGCAATATAAACATGAAATTAAGTTTGAGCCACCTGCCCTTTCTTAATTCTTTCTCCTCCTCCTCATCTAAGCCAACCTGTTAATGTCTCCAGCCCTATCCTGGGCCTCGGCCTGCCTCTCCAGGACTCCAGGTTGACAACATTGCCCTATACCATGAGCTGGATCTGTTCACCTGATCTTGGAGGATGTTTACAGCTGGGTTAGAAATTTGTCTGTGTTTGGCCTTTGTGACTTTGTGGCCTTTGTGATTTAGTAGTACTGACTTCATCTCAGAAGAGAGAGATTTAAGAAATGAGTAGTCAGACCTTAAAAATCTCCTTTGTGTAACACAGGGATGGAAATGGTTTAGAAATAATTTCTGTAGCTTAAAAAAACCCTGCAAAAATTTGGTGTATTGGAACATTTTCACAATGCTCTTGAGTTTCTGGGCACCAGGAGCTGAAGCAGAGTTGGAACACAGACTAATTGAGACTTCTCATGTCCTGCTTTCAGCTCTACCAGTTTTTGGAAAACATCTTCCTTTTTTGCTTGGATGCCTCTTTAAAGTTAAGATTTCCTTTAAACTCTAAAATAAACTCCTCTGGGCATTTAGAATAATATTAATAATTTTTAAAAAAGGAACAAGCCCCATCAGATTTTGCAGTAGTGTTTTGCCACAGCTAGGATTTCTATCATGTCAGTAGCCGACTTGGATGTGGTTGTAGAAATGGAGTGGTGAAAACGGCTTTTCAGGGTGATACTTGAAATATACCAAAGCAAAAAGCTGTGAGGCAATTTTATACTATTGCCTGCTTGCTAAATACCTGATACGGGCTAAAAACCCACAGATTGGTTAAAACTGACCATGTTTTGCTCTTCCAGCTCCATCACTCTTTCTCCTTCTTCTCTTTTCCCCATAAAGGCCGCTCACACTTGTGAGGAGAAGCAGGGCTGGAACTCATAGCGTCGTGGAAGGGACCTTAGAGATCACCCAGTTCCAACCTCCCCGAGGCTGGTCTGACCTGCTGTGCCTCAGCCGAGGCCGGTTCTGTGCTCCCTGGGGAAGCACATCCGTGGGGATGGGGCCTGCCCGGCCCCTCAGCTGCGCCTCGGCGCTGCCCCTCGGGTGGGCAGGGTCTGGTGTCTGCGGTCACAGTTCTCGTAGGTGCACTCTGGCAGCTGCGGCCTGGCAGGAGGAGACGTGGAAAAGGTCAGGGCACGTTTCAGGCTGCTCTGGGCTTGGCCAGTGGCTCCAGTTAATGTCAGAGGAAGTGTCTGCCACACTCCGAGACAGATCCTCTTCTACTTCAGGGTAGTTCTTAAGGGTCTGAGCTGCAACTATTCTCTTACACCTTAAAGCTTTTACGTCTTTCAGCATGCAAGGAAATCTCCTGCACCAGGATTAGCATCCACTGTGCTACTGTCCTGCCCAGAGCCTCGTGAGATTGTAACAAACCTCTCCTGATGAGGATCCTCCCATGTAAGTGTTGGCTTTAAACCTTCTTATCTGTGTAGGTATCTATGCAAATATAACCAAGGATACAATGTGGTTTAGACCCTGATAAATCAGTGAAACTGTACTTTTTATGCTTTTTTTTACAAGTAATTACAGATTTGACTGTAGGATTAAATTCCTTGTTTCATTGGCTGTGCCCTGTACACTTGACTGTCCTGCTGGAATGGCCATTTTTCTTGGGAAATGTAGGGAAGGAGACATGTGGGTTAACTCAGGAAGGAGGCATCACAAAGAAATGAGACAGATGGAACGGGAGCAGCCCCGTGCAGATGTAATTATCCTTGTCCTCAGATAAATTCTCTTGATCAAGGGTTGTTTTTTTGGGATTTTTTGTTTGTCTATTTTTTGTTTGTCTATTTTTTGTTTATTTTTTTGTTTATTTTTTCCCACCCCAGAAGTTTGGCCACCCTAGCTGTCATGAGTGTCCAAGATCAGTGTTGTGCTGGGTAATGGGAAATGCCAGTGGTTTGTGGGAGCACGGTGTGGATGCCAATGCAAGAATCAGGCCCTGTCACACATGAGCTGGGCTGTTTGCTATCTCCATACCTTCCCTGCACACTTGGCTGAACTCATCAGCTTTGGTGTGGCAACTTTTTCTGCTCCATTACAAACTGGGGTGCAGAGGGAGGGGAAGATTTCTGTTTCACACAGCACAGACCCCATCTCTGACCTTTGCCTTGGGTGGATGATCTATTGTTGGTTTAATGTGGCATCAGTGAACCATGGAATGGTTTGGGTTGGGAGAAACCTTAAGCCTCATCCAGCGCCACCCTTGCCATGGGCAGGGACACCTTCCACTATCCCAGGCTGTTCCAGCCCTGCCCAGCCTGGCCTTGGGCACTGCCAGGGATCCAGGGGCAGCCCCAGCTGCTCTGGGCACCCTGTGCCAGGGCCTGCCCACCCTCCCAGCAGCAATTCCTTCCCAAGATCCCATCTGGCCCTGCCCTCTGGCACTGGCAAGCCATTCCCTGTGTGCTGGCCCTGCAGGCCTTGTCCCCAGCCCCTGTGCAGCTCTCCTGGAGCCCCTTCAGGCCCTGGCAGGGGCTCGCAGGTGTCCCTGGAGCTTCTCTTGTGCAGGTGAACGCCCTCAGCTCTCCTAGCCTGTCTGCAGCCTTCCAGCCATGCTCTGGGCTCATGGCACATCTAAACTTCTGTCAGCCCTTTACTGGTACAGCAGCCATGTGCTATGGTCTCTCCAAACTGCTGCCTAGTCCCTTGTCCTCACTCCCCTGGGGTCTCCTCTCAGCTGTGCCCAAGCCAGAACCTCCTCCCAGCAGTGTCCAATCCTTGCTCCCTCACACTGGCTCACTTGGCCATCAGCTCAACCCTCTCCTTGCCCCAGCAGCCTGCTCTGAGGCCAAAAAATTGTCACCAAGACCAAGGATGCACTGCATTTCTCACCTTGGCCATCGTCACTCTCCTGAAGGATAACATGAGTAGAAGGCAAGACATCCTTACCTGGCCAGGCTGGATGGAGCAGAGGGGGCACCTGTGAAGTGGAAATGATGATGTGGGTTAGCAGTGAGGTCAGAGTGGGCTGGGGAGCCAGGAGTGACCTAGGGCTGCTGGGAAGCTGCACTGGAGGGTGGTTGTGACACTCCAGTGAATGGAAAGAAGGCCTGATGTCAGGCATGTGGCCCTGTCTATGTGCTTAGGAAGAAGCCCTGATGTCAGGCATGTGGCCCTCTCTATGTGCTTGGGAATTAGGCACTGGAATACAAGGAATATAAGGAGCAAAGCATTTTTGGCTCGTCTGACAACTGCTGCTGTTCAAGACAAGTGGTGGCATCCATGAGTGTGACATCAGACTGTCCCTACAGATGAGTCACAGTGATGTGACATCTCATTCTTCTCAGTCACCTTGTGCCCATGCCACCACTCAGCAGCACTGAGGGACCAGCAGCCTCCTGGCTGCTTGGATTATCACACCCCTCAGTGCATGGGCTGATTCTCATCTCCTGCAAGCTGGGCACTCCCTGATCTCACAGCCTTGGCGTGGCTGGAAGGTGGGATGTCACAAATGCTGGGGAAGTACTGGGTAGTGAGGCCCTGGGGACTGACAGGGGGCGGTCTGTAAAATGGGGATGCCCATCCCAGGAGATTAAACTTGTGTGGGATGCAGCAAAGGTAAATCCTGGCTGTGGGCTACAGGGCAAGAGATAGTAATTAGCCTGCTTCAAGGAAACAAAAAAGAAAACCTCATTATGTAGGCAGTGGGTTTTCCACTAATTTCCCCTCTGTTGGTTTATTAACATTTTTTCTTCGGCACAGGGAAACTCCTGCTCCCTGTGAATTTCCAAAGGCCCCTCTGTCAGCAGGCTGTGACCAGCCAGCCAAGAGCATTTGGCTCTTCTTAGGTTTCCTGCTAGAATTGTCCTTCTCCTAGGGCAGGAAATCATGAACACTCCCTCCTCCCAAACAGACCCAGGCCCCTCCTGCCTGGCTCTGCGCATCCATCCCTGGTTGCCAGTCGGATGGAGGGAAGTCAGGACACTGACCTTCTCTGGAGAAAACGGTGAAGCTCAGTATCACCAGCAAAATGACCACCTTGATTCCCAACGGCACAAAGATCAGGATCATGAAGGAGGAGCTGTCGGAGGCTCTGAATTTGTAGAAGTAGACGGCGCCCTCTGCCCTGCCGTGGCTGTTGACAGCAGTGCAGGTGTACTTCCCGTCGTGGGTCAGGGACCGCAGCTCCTTGGTGACGCGGTGGCTGGAGCTGCTGGTGGAGCTCAGGTTGCTGTAGGGGGGTCCGGTCCAGGTCAGGGCGGGCGCTGGCTCCCCCTCGGCCGTGCAGCGAGCCTGGAAAGTGTGGTCCCTGCTGGAGCTGACCGTGATGTTAATGATCCTGGGGGCGGCTGCAGAAACGGCAACAGGGGAGGGAAAGTGGGTCAGGCTAAAAAGGCAGATCTGCTGCGAAACACCTGGAACGAAGTCTTTGGTGGACGCTCAGCATTGTTGTGTCAGGGTAAAGTTGGATACTGGTGGGTGAGAGCTGGACCTGACCCCCGTGCCCTGGGCTGATCCCCCAGCGTGGGCAGCAGGGCAGGGGGATTCTGCCCCTCTGCCCCTGTGCCAGCTGAGACCCCACCTGCAGAGCTGCCCCAGCCCTGGCTCCAACAGCACAAGGACGTGCAGCTGCTGCAGCCAGTGCAGGGGAGGCCATGGAGATGCTCCCAGGGCTGGAGCCCCTCTGCTCTGGAGCCAGCCTGGGACTCCTGGGGCTGTTCAGCTGCACAAGAGAAGCTCCAGGGACACCTGCGAGCCCCTGCCAGGGCCTGAAGGGGCTCCAAACAAAATGCAGATAAATTTTTTAGGACTTCTTGTGACAAGACAAGAGTTGATGTTTAGAAACTAAAAGAGTAGAGATTTAGATTTGATGTAAGGAGGACTTTTTTTGAAAAGAGGGTTGCCAGAGAAGCTGTGGCTGCCCCATCCTGGAAGTCTCCAAGGCCAGGTTGGACAGGGCTTGGAACAACCTCATCTAGTGGAAGGTGTCCCTGCCCATGGCAGGGGGCTTGGACAAGGTGAGGTTTAAAGATTCTCTTCAACAGAAACTATTCAATGAATCTATGGATGTTGGGATCAGCCCTCTCCCTCCTTGTTGGCACTTGTCCTAGATTTCCCCACCCAGCCTATGTTGGATAGAGGGGCAAAAGGATTCACCCAGCGAAGCCTGGATGCGAGGATGTGTACTCTGTTTGTTTCATGCCAGTAATGGCTCACACATTTTTCTGAACTTTGGTCAACTTCAGCTGTTGTGCCCTTCCTTGGTGGCAGAAGGCAGCAAAGTGCCACCCACCATTGTGGGCACAGGTGCAGCTGGTGACCTTTTTGGACTTGGCTGCATATCCACAAGGTCTAGGACATGTCACCCAAGTGTTCTGCACAAGGACTTTGTGGCTGTCCCTTTCATCTCTGACCTCCAGAGCACACGTCATGAACATGTTTGAGTGAGCCCTTTGCTCAGTGCCTGAGACTTGCCAGGTTTGGCAGGTTAGTTATAAGGAAAAGATCTGCTTCTTGCCATAACCTATTTTTGATTATTTTTTCCAGCCGCAGAGTTAGGTCACTTTCAGGTTGGACGTTAGGAGAAATTTCTTCACAGAAAAGGTGATTGGACATTGGAAGGGGCTGCCCAGGGAGGTGGTGGAGCCCTCACACCTGGAGGTGTTCAAAAAAAGCAAAGTGCACTAAATGAGTGTCCTCACAGAGGAAGAGCAGGAATTAATTTTTTTCAGTCTAGACAACAAAAATAGTTTGCAACCACCTGCTACGTCTTCCCCTTTGTCCATATAGTGCAAGAGGAATCTGAGGCTGTGTGTCATGGGTCTGTGTGTTTTGGTGTTTACATTGACATTTTAAGCATTGGTTAACCCCTCTCAATCACAGTGTCAGGGCCCATTCCCAAGCAGGGTGCTGCATCTGTGTGTGTTATCATTTCTCTGGTCTTAAAACCCAGGCAGCCCCTGAGAGACAGGTCTTGCTGCAATCCTGCCCTGGTCCTGCTGTGTGTGGGTGTTCAGGAGCTGGTGCAACTGAAGGAGACCCTCACCTGTGCAGAGCTTCTCAAGAAACAGCCAAGCTCATCCTCAGGTCCCATCTGGACACCCACACTGCACAGCAGGTGTAAGGATCTTCCCTCTCAAAAGCAAAATCATCCAACCTCATGGCCTGGGTAAGATCTGAGTTTGCTTCTGAGGCCTCCCGTGCCTCCTAGGTCCTCCTTGATCTGTGAGCTAGCTCTGAGAATTGGGATTAGCATTTGACATTTGTTGCTCCAAGCTGGTTTTCCAGGAAAAACTTTGTGTTTCATGCTCCAGACAATTTTAGATTTATGGCACCTGGGTACCAGGTGTCTTGTCTTTCCACTCCTGTTACCACCCAGGCCCTGATGTGCTAACCCTGTGAAGTTGTGCTCAGCACCTGGGCTGTGCAGTTCAGGTTCTGATGGAGAGGATGTCTTTAACCCCAGCTTGGCTGGCCCCAGCTTGCCTCTGCTGCCTGCCCTGATCCCGTGCTGCAGGGACAAAGTGGGATGCACAGCTTTTGGTGGGCTCTGACCCCAGCTGCCAGAGCCTCGCCATTTCCTTACCAGTTTTGTTCCTGTTCCCTTCCCTGCACTATGCTCACTGTCCCAGTGAGGAGGACAGTGAATTTCCCCTGTTATCATGGAGAAAGAAAACCCAACCCTTTGGAAAACCATCTCGGATAAACTTCTGCTACCATTTGTCATTTCCCACACCCTGTGGCTCTTCCCTGGTGGGTGGCCTTGCCTCCTTTGCCTCTCACGCCCTCTTACCAATCACGTGCAGCTTGATCCCATTCCTGCTCTCATACTTGTCCTGGATGTCTCCGGCCAGCTCCACCCGGCAGAAGTACCTCTCGCCGTCGCTCCAGGTCAGGTTGTCAACCCTGATGGACAGGTCCTTGTGCCGGGGGTTGCCCAGCAGTTTGTACTTGTTCTTGTGGCTGATGGCAGTCCTGCAGAACTCGCTGCTGCTCTGGCTCACACACTTGAAGATGACCGTGCCATTGTAAGGCTCCTTGATCCTCCAGATGGCCGTGAGCGCCCGGTCAAACGTTTTGTAGGGGTGTGTGAAGGTGCAGGGCAGGATAACCATCTTGCCAAGCTCTCCAGTAACGTCAGACGGGACGTGGACAGACCAGCCATTGCACTGCACACCTACAAGCAAGAAGGGATCATGAAATTGCAGAATGGTTGGCTGGAAGGGGACTTAGATTTCATTTCATTCCACCCCCCTGCCATGAGCATGGACACCGTCCACTCTCCCAGGTTGCTGCAAGCCCCATCCAGCCTGGCTTTAGACACTTCCAGGGATGCAGGGGCAGCCACAACTTCTTTGGGCACCCTGTGCCAGGGCCTGCTCACCACCCTCACAGCCAGCAATTCCTTCCCAATATCTGATCTACATCTGCCCTCTTTCAATTTAATATATAGACATGTCTATCTACCCACAGTTCTGCTGCTATCAACAGCTGTAGCAGCAGATTGTGGCTTCAGAAACATCTGTGCCTACATACCTGTCTTATGAAACTCAGTTTGTTAGATCAGGGGCTCTCAGTAGCTGAGAATACCTGTAAAATGTAAAAGCATCCTGCAAGTAGTTCCACCCATCCCTGGTTTTGCTGGCTTCACCATATGGGCATTCAGCTGTCAGATTAGCCCTGCAGGCTCAAAGATAAGATTTGTTTTTTGTTCCTGTATCTGTGGCCCATAACACTTGACAAACATCTCCGTGGCAGTGCAGCTTGTATTAACCTATTGTGTGTTACACAATGGACAAAGGCCATCCTAGGGCCAGTTCTCTGTTCAGGTATTTACATGGTGTCAGCTCCAAGCCAGTTATTTTGATTACTGAGGTCTGGAGTCGTCCTGCCCTGTCATACACAATAACAGTATGGGCACCTTTTCCAGCCCAAGTAATCCAATAAACAATGCTGCAGCACTGCAGGAGCTTCATGAAGCTCGTGGGCTTTGAGCACAAGGACCTGGCACTGAAAACAGTAATTGCTATTGCATTCTAGCTTATTTGCTCTTGTTTGAGTTATTTTGCAGCATGTCACTGTAACATTTACTTTAGGACAACTGTAGATTGTGTGCTTTTGAGTATGACTTGCCTCTGTACCCCTTTGATTAGCTTTTCTTTTTTTTTTGTTTTCAATCTTAAGCAAAGAACATTTTTTTATCACGTAAGCCCTCTTTCCTTCCAGATGAAAAATAATGTTAAAAATAAGTGCTTTTAATGTTAGCATCTCCGCCCATTTCCATGGAAACACAGTTTTCCTAGTTATGAGCAGAGAAGCTCTCAACTTTCTGTGTATAATTTACCCTTAATGCTAAAGCCTCAGCAAGGTAGGTCTTTCATACTCCTTTTGTTAATATCCAGGCTCCATTTGCTCCTGGAACTGAAGCTCTCACAAGAAAGAGAGAGGCAAATAGCCTGCACACCTTACAGAAGGTAACTCCCAAAAGGAGTTGTCAGGTCAGTGTTACTGCTGGTCGTCAGTGGGAAAGGTCATGAAGACAACAGCAAGAGCTGGGGACCAGCTCAGCCACTACCCTTGCTCTGGCAGATGCTGTTTGGCAGCGAAGCTAAGCAAATCCTATGGAGTTTAATGGAATTTAAGCACATATTTGAAGTTAAATGTGAGCTTAAGTGCTCAGTGGAACTGGAAAATATTGTGTCTGTTGCATAGTAACTCCTAAGGACTATGAAGCAGAGCGGTGATGAAAATGCTGCATCCACCTGACAAAGCTGGGGAAAAGTTAGACAAACTTCCTGCTCAAGTTAGGAAAACAGAAAAATGCAAAAAAACCTCCACAAACTGACGACAATCGCTAAACCTGAGTTTCCCCGGTGTTTTCACATGCACTTGGAATTTTTACATTTTCACAGGGTACTTTTAAGCAACGTGATGGAGAGTGCAGTTCTTGGAGAGTTTGTTGTAGCAGGTGGCTCCCTGGCACTCGGACAAGAGTGAGAGGAGAAGCTGTGATCAGACAGGGGCTGACAGCAAGCTCAGAACTCACCCTTCCTGGAGATGCGAAGGAGGCACAGGAGAACCAAGCCGAGCTCTCTCATGCTGCTCGATGTTCTCCCCTGAGAGGCATCAGCAAACCAGAACCATCTCGTTACATCTGAGCTGCTGCTCCTGCAGTCACAAAAGGTTTTTCCAGGGGTAGAAGAAGTTGTGGTTTTCTTCTCCTTGGAGGGAATGAGTTGTTTAGCTGAACGGGCTCTCGGTTCAGGTATTAATAGTTCTGTGGTCAGTCATATGAAAATTACACCAGAAGGAATCACAGTATTAACCATTTTCCAGCTAAAGGGAGGGAATTGCAGACTGGAGCTGCAAACATCCATGCCATGTGAGTGATGGGGCAAGAGGGGATGTCTTTTGCTATCTACCCACCAGCCTAGAGGAAATGCTTGCAATCTGCCTGAGGTTGTGACAAGCAAGACTCTTATTGTCCTAGCTTAAGGCAGTTTCTTCTCCTGAACCTGGAGCCTTCAAACCAACTGTGCTTTACCCCTTCTATTCACTGGATATTGTCATCCCTAGGTATAGAAAAAAAAAAACCCAAACCACTCTTCCTTTGAAGACACTTGTGCCGAGGTTCACTGGTGGCTGAGTGGTTTGGTGTCCCCTGGCACCCTGCTCTGTCCACACTCACATGACCCCGAGGAGTGATGAATCATTCCCTCCTTTGAAATAAGATGAATTCCAGCTTTTTGCCCAGCATCCTTGTGCAAATCCTTACTGCTTTCCTTCTGGGTTTAGCTTTAGCAAATTTACTGCGCAGTTTGCTCATCTGCAGAGCTTGGGGCTTGTGAACAGCTGATGGCGTTTTCCCCCTCCTCATCTCCCTTATGGCGATCTCGTGGCTAACTTTAACAACCCTGGGGCGTGAGTTCCCTGTCTGGGTTCAGCCTGAGGTCTGCTGCCTTGGCTTCAGGCCCGAGGGAGGGAGGCATGGTGTGTGCCTCAATAACCTCACCTTGTCCGGGCGCTGCTGTAGGGCCCCTCTGCCTCCCTCCTGCACGGTGACAGCGCCAGCAGCACCCACAGGACCCACAGACAGCTCGGACAGGGCTTGGAGCAGCCCGGTCTAGTGGCAGGTGTGCCTGCCCGTGGTGGACGGGATGCTGCTCCAGGCGACTCCCGTCCCGGAGCATCCCGCGGTTCCCGCGGTCGGCAGCCGCTGGAGGGCTCCTGGAGCCAGCAGAAGATGCTGCTGAGTCGCTGCTGCCACTTCCCCTGTGCCCAGAGCCAGCGCCCACGCCCAGGAGGAACGGCAAGGCTCCCCTTGGCGCCTCACCCCTGCTCCTGAGACCTCTGTTCCCTTCTGAACTTGAGGAGAATCTCCTAGAAGGGGGACCCTGACATGTGGTAGTGTGAAGTGTGTTCGCTGCTTGCTGTTCTCTTTCTTCCTCACAAACACTTCTCTTCAGTGTTTGTGAAGAGAGACATTTCTGGCTTTCCCATGTCTTTTTTTTTTTTTTTTTTTTTGGGGGGGGGGGGCTCCGAGAGTATCCAGCTCTTATTTATGGTTGGTTGGACCTGTTGCTACACAGCCAAGGGTGTTAATTTTTCAAATACCGACTTAGATCCCCACCCTGTCCCCTCTGTATGTCATCCTTGAGCAGGAGCATCAGGACCAGTGGTCTGATTACTTTGCGAACTGTCCTTAGTAGCTGTAAAATGTAATTCATGCCACTAGCAGCTGAGAAACCTGAGGGTAAGGGGGGTGGAAGCAGCAAGTAAGAGACCTGTAATCCCAATCACATCTGTGATATGTGCCTTTTCTGTGTACCTCCCCCTTCTTCCCCTATGTGCAGTTTGATTTTATCTGTTTGTGATGTAAAGTTTTTTGGTGGTGTGACTCTTTTTAAGCATTTCACCACTCATGGCACAGTGGGACTCAGTGGATTGAAGTAAAAGATTAAAGTGGAATCCATGTTAAAAACATCGTGTTACAGTGAAGCATAAATGATTCATGTAAAGAATAGCTGCAGTTAACACCAGTATGATCCTCTTCCTCTTTAATGTTTTACTGCAGCATATCCTAGAAAAATATCTGGCAAATCAGTGCAGAACTACAAATCCTTTGAGTTTTATCTGTGGACTGATTTTCTTCTTGGACTGTGGCTATTGGAATGAAGCATTTTAGTGTTTAAAATACAGAGTTGGTAATGTATAGCTGAAAAGACCTACAACTATTTGAACCAGCCAAAAAATTTTGTAAAAAATCATCCATAGCTATATGATCCACACACTCTGTGACCTTTTTTTTTTTCCCTGGTCTATGTTTAAATAATATGTAAGGTTTCAGTATGGAAGCCTGCTTCTGGTCCAATACCTAAACCAGGATGCCATCCATATTTATCAAATACTGATAGTAAACTTGAAGGCTGAAAATAATGACAGTTCTGCTGCCTCCCTAAGAAATTTCTGCAATGTTTTGTGATGAATTATTGAAGGATTGCCCCAGGGGAAGTTTGGATTGGATATCAGGGAAAATTTCTTCACAAGAGGGCTGGCCAGAGCAAGGGTGGAGTCCCCATGCCTGGAGGGATTTAAAAGCCACGTGGATGTGGCACTTGGGGACACGGGTCAGTGGTGGCCTTGGCAGTGCTGGGGAATGGTTGGACTGGATGGTTTCAGAGGGCTTTTCAACCTAAATGTTTCCATGGCTCCGTGGTTGGCTGGGTGGTGATGATCTGCACCCAAGCTGCAGTGTGTGGCTGGAGATGAGCACGGCAGAGCTCATCCCTCCTAGTCCCAGCTTTGTCACTGAGGACCAAAGCAAAGAGTTAATTGTGTAGCTGTACCTGTGCTGACAATTCACCCACTTATCCAGGGACCAGAGGGAAGACAGGTGCTCCCCTCCCTACCTTTAGGTCTTAGTTTCAGCTCCAGGGTTTTCTGCTTCAATTCCTTCAGCATCAGGTGTGTTCCTAGTCCTCTGAGAGTGCCAATCTGCATACATTCAAAGCAAAAGCCTCGTGTTTGTCACATCTGGCTCTCTCCCCTGAAGGCGTTGGCTCTGTGAAGTACTGGGAAGTGAAGCTGGGGGGACAGAGGGGTTTTCCCTCTGTCTGGTCCCTGTCAGCAGCAGAAAGTGGAGTCATGCTCCCCTTTTTGTGAAGCTGCTGTGGGCTGCCCACCTTCCCTCTGCGTCCACTCCATCCTCACCAAGCAAGAGGCAGAAAAAAAGTTATGGGTAAACCTACAGGGCAGGGAAAGTAGGAAGACATGGAGGGTGTCAAATGCAGGCACCACTGTTGTTGGTGACACTGATCCTGTTTCCTGGCTTTGAGTGTTGCTGGAGTCACCACCGCCTCAAGCTCCTGCTGATGTGGTTTGAAAGTCTACAGGTTCAGTCACCTGCCTGTGGTGTTCACTCAGCCCCTCACCAATGCTCCCAACCTGGGAAGTTCTGTCTCCCATTGCTCCAAGTCTGGGGCTGTTCCATCACCAAAGCTGTGTTGGCAGGCTGATGGAGCTGGAACACGGGTGCTGGTGAACCCTTGCTGCCTCTGGTGAGCACCAGCCAAAGCAAATTAAGTGTATAATTGGGTAATTTGCACCTAGTGGGCAATTACTGCATGAAAAACAGCTTTTGTTGTGGGCAGAGCATGGCAGGTGGAAAAAGGCAGAGGAAGTGTCCCTCTCTAAGTTGTTTGTTGACTCAGTAGCCACATCCATTGGGGTGGATGAGCTGCTCTGACCTCCCAAACTTATGCACTTCTGGCCCTGCTCTGACCATGGAACTGCCTGTTTGCATCCTCTGCCCTGCTCTGGCCATGGAACACCAGCACACAGGCAGTGCTGTGCTTTGCCCACCCCAAGGCAGGTCAGAGCCATTAAGGGGGTGATCCTGGCACCACGACAGTGCTGGTGCTCACTCTGGACTGGTCTTGGTCCCAAGCCCAGCCAACAGTGTAGACAGCCCTGCTCCAACCACAGCTTTGTGCTGACAAGCCTGATGTGGCTGCTCCTTACAGGAACCCCAAGAGACCTTTGGCTCACAAGGGATCTGTGTCAACTTGCTTAATGGCAGCTGTGGAATGCTTTAGGACTGCCAGCCCGCCTCAGACCCAGGT
The DNA here is from genome assembly GCA_013400495.1 of Nicator chloris. Classification (NCBI taxonomy): domain Eukaryota; kingdom Metazoa; phylum Chordata; class Aves; order Passeriformes; family Pycnonotidae; genus Nicator; species Nicator chloris. Next base: position 54,196 of record WAAE01018799.1, read on the forward strand.
CAGCTCACCAGCCACTGAGTGTCCTCTCCTGGCCTGGCCATTCTGTCACCCAAACAAGCACAGAGGCTCTGGCCTGGTCTCTGTGTGATGCTGGGACTAGCCTGAGCCAGGGGCTGAGCCAGCTGGCAGGACAGAGACACTACACATCCCTTTAGACTAATCCAAATTACATGCCTGATCAAAGGCACCTGAAATGCCACCAGAACAGAGGTCCCTGCCTACCCTTCCTACTGCAAGTGAACTTTGGGAGATTTATGTGCTCTGTCTCTCCCTGCTGAATGGGCACAACTGCTGATTTAAGAGATTTATGCTCCTCTGGCTGTAGATTTCATAGCCCTTCTCTGGGATGAGATCTGTTCTCCTTTGGGAAGGAGTGTGGGCTGTTTCTTTCCACCAGGCCACACAATATCTGAAGCACACAATTTCTGAACTTTCCCTTGACAGAACCCTCTTGGCCAGTGATGGGGTGGGTCTGGTCCATGATTTGAGCTTTGCTGCTTCACTTCACAGGCACCAAACAGGTTCAAAAGCACTCAGAACGAGATCTGTGGTAATGAATGTGGCACCTCTCTAGGATGTGCCTCTGGAGAATAACTCTGTACCTCTTCTTGTCACTCACTCACTCACTCACTCACTCACTCACTCACTCACTCACTCACTCACTCACTCACTCACTCACTCACTCCCTGCCTTGTCTGAGATCCTGTGCCCTTTAGAGTGGCATTTATTGTGGCATCTTCTCTGGGAAATGTTCCATCCTGCTGTCCTAAGCTCTCATAGCCTGTAGTGTTCTCACTGATTTAAATGCAAAGTTTAACCAGGATGCTGTCATGGGGGGTTTTTGTTGGTTTTTGTTTGTCTGTTTGTGGGATTTTTGTTTTGTTTTGTTTTTGGCTTTGTTTTTTGTTTTTTGAACCTTGGTGGTTAAACCTGGACTGTTTAGCCATTTCCCCTTGCTGGTGATCTTCAGCTGAATTCCTGCACTTGACATTATCTGTTGCTGTGTGGCTCCAGAAGTGCTTTGACTGCTGCTCAAAATCTGTAAGCATCATCCACAGGTTTCTCAACTTGCAAGCATACCTCAATATCTATCATCTCTGCTCCTAAATATGGCCCAGCATGAGTTTGGAACTGGTAAAGGCTGGAGGGCACCACTGCATCTGCTAATCTGCATCTGCTATGTCATTTCTAGCATAGTGTAGATTGTTTTCACCCATTTTCTCCTGAGCTGAATTCCAAACCTCGGATTTGACCTGGATGCTGACTTACCACATGTGGTAGGAAGGAGTGAGGGAAGGCACAGCTCCCACAGCCCCTGCACTGGCCAAGTGTGGGAGGAAAGCTGCAGATCTGAAGCCAAGCTGTTGAGAGAATGAATGAGGCAGGGCTGAGTGATCACTCTTCCCTGTGAACTGTGTCCAGAGGCAATATTCATTGACAGCCCTGGCCTGAGTGTCCCAGGGTTGTCTGTGCTGCAGTTAAATCTGCAGCTGAGTTATAGGCAGAGGCAACAGTGTTTTAATGGCATTGCAGATACTTGTGCCTTTAAGGAGACCACAACAAATAATTTTTGTAGGTAGCACATGACCCGGGTGAAGAGCAAACAAGTGTTCTGAACTGCTATTGAAACAGGAGACCTTGACTTGAATTCTTGGCAGAGCCTGTCGCTGCAAGATCAGCTCCTTTCTAGCTGGGACAGGAATTAGAGAGACGAAGGCAGCAGCTTCCCTTGCCCTGATGGAGGGATCTGCCTCTGTAAGAGCCAAGAGAAGGAGTCACTTTTGCCCTGTGGCTGGGATTCCCAGAAAGCAGCTTGGTGGTGGGGTTTTCTTGCAGTTTAACTTTCATTGGAAGTTCTTGTTAGAGTTTGGTTTTCTCAGTGGGTGAGATTTTCTGACTGATGCCAGCAGCAGGGCTACGGAGGACATAATAAATCAAAACCACAGAAATGCAGAATCACAGAATCAGACTTCTGCCTGTGTGTTTACTTCCTACCTTAACCTCAGGAAACATTTCGGGTAGAAAATTGGACATGTAATTGGCAATAGGTGGCAAAATATGGGTAAGTGTCCAAAACCAGCTATTTCTGTGCTGTTGGTACTGAGGTCTGCTGAATCAGAAGGTACCAAAATTGGACTTGACATGTCAATTGTAGCATGTAAATGAATTTTTAGACTCATAGAATGGGTCAGGTTAGAAAGGACCTTAAAGATTACCTAGTTTCAGCCTCCCTGCCGTGTATGGGGACACCTTCCACTATCCCAGATTCCTTCAAGCCTTGTCCAGCTTGGCCTTGAACACTTCCAGGGATGGGGTGGCCACAGCTTCACTGGGCATCCTGTGTCACAGGGAAGAATTTTTTCCTAATATCTAATCTAAACCTACTCTTTTCCAGTTTGAAGACAACTTTCCTTTTTTACTTTTGCTTCCTCTGGTCTCTGATAGCACAGAAGTGTTCCCAAAAGTGCAGTGCTAACCCTTTCAGGCCAGTGTAACCTTTACTTAATTGCAGGACTGACATAACCTCATGTGGCTCTCGAGATAGAGAGTGAGATAAGGCCCCTGCCTAGGGGACCTCACTCTCATTAACAGTGATTGATGATGGCATTGACTCCTGGGATTAAGATCAGAGGCTGATAAGGCAGAGGAGAAGTGCTACGGGGAGTGCATTGTTCGTATCAACTCTCACCTCATGCGGGTTGGAGCAAACAATAGATAATTTACATTCCCCAATACTCCCTGCTCACAACCCTGTGTGCATGTGGCTCACTGGCAGGACCTTGCTGGAAGCCCAGCGTTCCTGTCCAGGCAGGATTGGAAAGGGAAGCTTCACCAGAGCAGGGAAGATGCTTGACACAGAGGTGGCAGGGTGAGAGAAGCTGAGGAGGCGTGGTGGGACAGTGGGGTGGAGGAGAGGTGCAGCCTGGGGTTGGGCACAGGTGACGCTGCAGTGTCATGGAACAGCAGAGATGGGCAGCTGAGGGCAGGATAGACCCTTGCATGGGGATACTTTATGGAATATCCTGTGCTGGGAGGGACCCACAGGATCATGGAGTCCAGCTCTCAGTGTTGCACCGACACCCCAACAATCCCACCCTGACTTGAGAGCATTGTCCAAAACCCCCTGGAGCTCTGGCAGCCTCGGGGCCGTGCCCATTCCCTGGGGAGCCTGGGCAGTGCCAGCACCCTCTGGGGAAGAACCTTTCCCTGATATCCAACCCAACCCTCCCCTGGCAGAGGTCCAGCCCTTCCCTGGGTCCTGTCCCTGCTCACAGACTGCAGAGATTGCTGCCTGCCGTTTCCGTACATTTATTGTCTCTCCAGTCCTGAGCCCCCTTTATGGATTGTGACCTTTGTGAGGAGACTGCCTTAAAGCACAGTGGGATGGAGCCAGGGCATCAGCACGATGACATTTGGTCATGCTACAGGGTAGGTAAAATTTGGTCATGCTGCTGGTAGTTTAAATCTGAGGTCAGGTAAAGCAGGTGGTGAAGGGACTGTGCTGGTTAGGAGTGGACGTGATGGATGGAGAGAGCAGTTAATGGCACTTCTTGGCAGGTTTCTCACAAAGCTCTGTTCTCATGTGACATCCTCAGAGACCTCGGTGCAGTTAACCAGAGAGGCTCTGCAGCCCCTGGGGACAAACCCTTCCTAGGATTTCCACAATCCACCGGGTTGGGTCTGGGCTTACCTTGGGGTGTTTGAAATTCACTCTGCTGTGTCTGCAGCATGTCCTTAAGCATGCAAAGGGTTAAAAATATGTGAGCCTGGGTTGCCCTTGTTGTAGCTCCCAGCATGTAAGATGGGAAAGGAGGTTTCTCTTTCTGTTGGGGAGCTGGGTGACTAAGACCATCCACAGGCAGGCTTTGAAGGAGTGGAATGCAGGTCACAGTATCATAAAATAGTTTGGGTTAGAAAGGAGCTTTAAAGCTCATCCAGTTCCAACCCCCCTCTGCCATGGGCAGGGACACCTTCCACTATCCCAGGTTGCTCCAAGCCCCATCCAACCCGGCCTTGGACACTGCCAGGGATGGGGCAACCACAGCTGCTCTGGGAAACCTGTGCTAGTGTTGTCATAGACAGAAATTTTGATTAAGCCCTTGTTGATGAAACAGAGCCAATTTCTTGTAGACAAAGAGCATTGTTTTGTTACAGACAATCATACTGTGGAAAGATAAGCCCATGATTTAGCAATGAGAGGAAGAGCAGACATGTACATCCTCTGAGGTACAATCACTCATTTATCTGTCAGGTTCAGTTATTTTGAATAGTCAGGGTTTTGCCCTTTTTCTCTGAGTATATAAACAATTCTGAGTTCTTTTGAATGCTTTTGGATAAGTTCCCAGGAGAACTTAAATCTTGGATGGATTTGTAACATGCCTGTAGGCAGCTATCTTCTCCAGTCCTGGTTTGTGGTTACCCCTCCTGTGACCAGTGAAAAATTTGGTTATGTGTACATGAGGAGCACTGCAACAGCCCCACGTGTCTGAGTCTGTTTGGGTGCATTTCTTTTGTTGCTTTCTCACAGCTTCATCTAAAATCCCATATTTCTGCAAGACTTACAAACAGCCATCATTCTTTGGAATGAAAATGGAACAAAGGAATGTGCAAAAATTGCTAGCATGATTATCAGTCACATCACAAATGGGGCTTCTGTTGCCTCCTCAGATTTATTACCTAAACCTGCAGCATACAAGTTAGCAGGCTCCTCTGGGAGAAGCATAGTTGTATGGACAATGTGACTTTCCTGCACAGCATTCTTGTGGACATTCCTCCTCAGATATTTGGGCTTCAAAATCCCCTGGCCTGCCACGTGCTCCAGCTTGAAGGGTGGCACTGGTTTTGCCTGGATGGTGTAAGTGAGCCAGGTGGATTCCCTGCAGAAATCCCACCCTGGGAGGCAGTGACGTGCTTACAGCTGAGATTTCCAGCACTGGGAAGGACCTGATGGATGGTTTGGTTTGCTGTGAAGGACCATCCCACAAAGTCCCAGCAGAGTTTAGGCTGGAGCTGTGCATATTGCATCCCTCGTGTGTGACTCCTCTTTTGGCACCTGCTGGTGCTGAGGATGAGAGACAACTTATGCTTTCAGCAGGTACGAGTCAGGGGGAAAAAGCTGTCCTGGAATTTCCATTGCAGGCAAAACATGAAAAAATGAAGGCTTCTGAAATAATGAAAAAAGCCTTTGATATTCAGTGGGTAAAGCCTGGACGTCTCAATCTCACTCAGCCTGTGCCTCAAGCATGTTTGGTGTCACTTATTTCTGTGACACCCCCTTTGCTGCCTCTCAGCACATCTGCAAACACCCCAGGGATCAGCACAGATCTTCTTTCCTGCTCTCCTCCTGCTACTCTGCTCTTACTCCCCAGCAGGACTTTCAGTTCACAACGTAAAATCATAGACTCATTAAGGTTGGAAAAGGACTCTGAGATCACGGAGTTCAACCCTTAACCTGAATTAGCACTGAATTCACAACTAAACCATGTGCCCCAAGTGCTACATGCCTTTTGAGCACTTCCAGGGATGCAGATTCCACCACTGCCCTCAGTAGCCTGTTCCAGTGCCGCACCATCCTTTCTGTGAAGGAAATTTTCACAATATCCAGGGTAAACCTCCCCTGGCACAACTTGAGGCCATGTCAAATGTCTCACATTTGGTTTATTAGGGGAATTTGCCCTTTCAAAACTATTCTATCTCCTCTCTTTGCCTTGAATCAGCATTCACCTTTGTCTTAGTAAAATGAAAAACTATAACATGGTGAATTCATCCCAAAGCTGTATCACTCATGTTTTGGCTCTTGTGCTCTCTTATTTAAAACCCCATTATGTTTTGGTATCTTGTTGCACTGCTGTGTGGATCCTTTCTTTCTTGAATCCATTTTTTTTTTGTATTTCCCAGTTAAATTAGTATAATCTAAAAATGTCTACTGTATCATGGGATTGAAAGGTGGCCAAATGACATGTTATCTGCCCTTTCTGAATTGCTCAGTGATGGTTTTGTTGATGTCCCAGACCTTTGGTGCTGATCCTGCACCTGGATGGAGTAAATGGCTGGAGTTGTGGACAACCTTTAGTCAGGTTACACGTTTTTTATCTTTCTCCATCCCATGGAAGTGGAATTTGTGTCTTTAGGTTTTTTTCAGGAGAGAAATTGATGGTTTGTGCTTTCCAAGAAGCTGCTGGGGGCAGCTGGGGTGGGGTGAACTCCAGTGAGGGTGCTGCTCATGGGCGACAGCAGATGGACAGCAAAGGAACATGGGTGCAAGGAGACAGCAAACAGGCTCTGGTAGAAACTGGAGGGTGTTGTGGCTAGTGAATTTGAAATGTTTAGTGGTGTGGAGAAGTCAGAATTTTTTCCCAGAGGGGTTGGTGACCACGGGCACCACCACCAATACACAGCTAGCAAACCAGGATTGAGGAAGTGGAAAAGGGAGCGATGGCTCAGAGGGCCACTCACAATGGGATAGCCAAAAAGAGGAGGAGTATCTTGGGGCAAAGAACAGAAATTTAATATCCCCCAGGGGATTTTTTTTGTTCCGTGGAGAAAACAGTTTTGTTCGTGTAGCAAGCTTGCTCCCTGCTCCAGGTGCCTGGCAGAAAAGCTACACAGAGGTGCCTCTGGTTGCTAAGGACGCCTGCTGCTGAGTGGTATTTCTCTCTCTGGGGAGGGAGAGTTTGTGCTTTAAGGTGTTTTGTATGTGGGCAGGGCTGAGTCACCCACAGAGTTTAGATAAAGGTGAGTTGGAGATAAGTGATGTGTTGGGTTATGCTGGAGTGAACTGATATGGGGGGAAGATATGATCCCGGATCCTCACATGGCCTGAACACTGCCAGGGATCCAGGGGCAGCCCCAGCTGCTCTGGGCACCCTGTGCCAGGGCCTGCCCACCCTCCCAGCAGCAATTCCTTCCCAAGATCCCATCTGGCCCTGCCCTCTGGCACTGGCAAGCCATTCCCTGGGTGCTGGCCCTGCAGGCCTTGTCCCCAGCCCCTCTGCAGCTCTCCTGGAGCCCCTTCAGGCCCTGGCAGGGGCTCGCAGGTGTCCCTGGAGCTTCTCTTGTGCAGCTGAAGAGCCCCAGGTGTCCCAGGCTGGCTGCAGAGCAGGGGGGCTCCAGCCCTGGGAGCATCTCCGTGGTCTCCTCTGGACTTGCCCTTTTATACAGAGTGTCACACTCTCCCCCACCAAAACTACACACTACAATGAGCTTTGTAGCTGCTTTGTGACTGAGGCACCGGGAAAATTCCACCTGAAAAAAATTCTTTCTTTTCCTTCCCAGTTCACCATTCCAGGGGCACGCTTTTCCTAGAATTATTTCTCTAAGTGTTCTAATTAGCAAATCTGATCCTTAACCTCCCACTGATCTCAACCTTATCCGATTAAACTGATGACCAATCCAAGAATGTTTAATCTAAAGTGAAGGGATTTGTTGTTAGTCAGTTTCCTAAGACCATGGTTTCTATCCATTTTCTTCTAGTCTATAGATTTTCATGAGAGGTAAAAGGAAAAAAAAATCTAGAGGCTTTCTAAAAAAGCATTTGCGTCTGAACTCCCATTTTTGCAACGGCGCATATGTAGTTTTATTTTACTCAAAAAATTACTGTTGATGACATCACTGGTCCTAAAAATATAAGCAAATTGCTCCATAATTGGGCAAATAATTGGGCTGTATTTTCCCTCACAGGTGCTTCTGTTTGTTCACAAGATTGATTTTGTTGCTCTCTTCTAAGAGTTTGAATTTGCTGGGGGAAATCCTCATGCCAGTGATCTTAGAGGTATATTCCAACCTACACAGTGAACATTATGAAGATGAGTTTTTTTTTTTTTTTTTTTTAATTTTGCTTAAAGGAAACAGCCTCAAGATGTACCAGGGGAGGTTTAGGTTGTATATTAAGGAACAATTTCTTCACTGAAAGGGGTCCTCATCTCTATAGGGATTTAAAAGCTATGTGCATGTGGAACTTGGGGACATGGGTCAGTGGTGGCCTTAGCAGTGCTGGGGGGATCTTGATGATATTTTCCAACCTCAACCATCCTGTGATTCTGTTCTATGATTCTGCTATGCACTGGAGTGCAATAGCAAGTCAGGGGGCCTCAGACCAGGTAAGTAATTTAACCTTCACAGCCCCTTTGCAAGTAAAGTGCCTTTGGGGATCTGAAATGATCCTTCTGACCCACTGAAATATGAAGTCCTCCAACTCCTGTTTAAACAGTTTCTGTTTCAATATATGTGAAATTAATTGCCATGGTCTATCTGTGCCTCTGAGAACATTGAGAGTGAGGGCCTTAAGTCATTTAGCTGTATTTGGTTTGAGAGTTACACCGTTCCAGCCTCTCATTCCAAACCTGGAACAAGCTCAACTGCTGGTAGCAAAATAGACCTTACTACCTGAAGGCAGTTTGCCATGGCAAGACAAAGAGAAGCTTCAGAAAGGTATTAATTTGTGCCTAATAATTCACCTGCCATGGAGTCCTTGCACTCTGAGGGAGAGGGAAACAATCAAGAAAGAATCAAGCAATCATCTTTTCAACGCACAGCCCTGCTTCCTCGTGGGTAGCATCCTTTGTAGAGGGTGAGTTATGCCCAGCTATGGCCAAATTCTGTGTCAATTCCTTCACTCTTAGTGTCAAGATTCAAAAGATTAGATAATTATCAACACCAGCATTCTTTATGCTGTTTATATTTTGTGTGCAACACGGTAAAACCAAACAGAACCTGCAGCAGTCCCGGAGGATCAGATAAAGGACATTGCATTGTATTTCCCCAGGTTTGAGCACTTGACATGAAACTGGGAGTCTTGGGAAGAATTATGCACATCAGACACCATCAATGAGAGTGGCTTAGGAACTGGCAGTCAGGCAGTTCCTTTGAATTAGGTTTTTGGATAAAATGTGACTCCAAGCAGATGTTTCCCAGTAGTTAGTTGTTTTTTTTTTTTTTTTTTTAACTTTACTTTTTAAATTTATGTTTTTGTTTGTTTACTTGTTTTTACTAATTTTCCCCTGTGAATTATTTTTAATAGTATTTACTTATTTTATATATATATGTATTTCTTCTCAGAATTGTAAACAAAGAGGCATCTCTTTGCTGGCACTGGGGAGAGAGGTAGTCCAGGAAAATACCCCAAAATTTCTCCCCAGCATGTTTCTTATGAGTCTGGTATCACCTGAGTATCAGAAACAACAGTGAAAAAAGAGTGCTTGAAAAAGAAGGGTGATCTGAATAGTATTTATTTGATGTAAAGACAAAAAAAACAAAAAAAAACCAAACCCAACCAGTAATAAGATAAATTCGTTCTGTTAGCAAAGACAGTGTTTTGAACAATAATGGGAAAAAAGCATAATATGCGTGTTCTGACTGACTTACGTGTCAAATTTCCAAATACCTGTTATTTTCTGAGGCATGATGGGAAGAAAAAATTCAGTGGGTAGTGTAAAATGCAGAATTAACCCTGAATGATGTGCAAAATCTTTCTAAATGGCTGGGACATGGCCTTCATCTTTTGTTGCTTTTCAGTTCTGTGCATATGATTTCTTTATGGTACTGCCAAAATGTCCCTGTTGCTCAGCAACAGCAGGCTGGAATAGCACCAGCCAGAGGAAATCTGCTGATTTACACAGGACATAAATCGTGTTCTCTTGCTCGAGTGCATATTTTGACATGAGGATGAAAGCAGCCTTTGTAGATTTGCCTCTCTGGGGCACTCATGGCCCTGGGTGGGGAGATCTCTGTTCAGACATTAAAATGCTCTTTTACATGACATTTTGATAAATCATAGAACCAGAGGATGGTTTGGGTTGTGTTGGACACCTAACAGTCATCAGTCCAACCCCCTGCAATGGACAGGGACATCTTCCACTGCTCCAAGTGGCTCAGACACCTGCCCAGCTGGAATTTTACTTTTTCCACGGATGGAACATCCACCACTTTTCTGGGCAACCTGTGCCAGTGCCTCACCACCCTAACCACGAAAAATTTCTTCTCTTTATCTGGTCAGAATCGATCCTCTTTCAGTTTAAAACCACCAACCCTTTTCCCATCGCAACGGGCCCTGATAGAAAGTTTGTCCACATTTTTCCTAAAGAGATCTTTAAGCACTGAGAGGCCGCAAAAAGATCTCCCCAGAGCCTTCTCTTCTGCAGGCAAATGTCTCCAGTTCTTCCAGCCTGGCTCCAAAGCAGAGGAACTGCAGACCCCAGGGCATCTCCATGGCCCTCTGTGCTGGCTCCAGGTGTATTCTAGACAGAACTTGACCTCCTCTGAGCACAGTCTGGGGGCCTGTCCAACATCTCCCCTGGGAATGAGTCACTGCCTGGTCTTGAGGAGGTTTTTGTAGCTCTGACTACAACTCTGTTGACCCAGTGCTGTGCCTTGGGCTGATCGTGTCTCCTGTCTAGAACTAAACTTTGCACTTGCAGGTTTAAGAAGGTTTGATGCCTCAAAATGTCAAAAGTCTGAGAGAGCTGGGGCTGTTCATCCTGGAGAAGGCTCTGAGGAGACCTTAGAGCTCCTTTGAGTGCCTGAATGGGCTCCAAGAGAGTTGGGGGAGAATTTTGGTTAAGTCTTGGGTGGCAGGACAGTGAGAATGACTTTACACTGCCAAAGGGCAAGGTTAGATGGGATCTTGGGAAGGAATTGCTGCTGTGAGGGTGGGCAGGCCCTGGCACAGGGTGCCCAGAGCAGCTGTGGCTGCCCCTGGACCCCTGGCAGTGTCCAAGGCCAGGCTGGACAGGGCTTGGAGCAGCCTGGGATAGTGGAAGGTGTCCCTGCCCATGGCAGAGGGGGGTGGAAAAAAGACCCTTTAACCCAAACGATTTTGTGATTCTATGATTCTGTGATAAGAACAAAGAGTAGAATTTAAAAGTATCCTTTGTATCCCACACACTGATTTAAAAATTTTATTTTCCAATGTCTTCTACACTACTTGTTTAAGAGGTAACCTATCTTTGGAAGTACTTAACGATAATAAAGAGAGAGAAACTTTTACCAAACTCAAAAAAGTAAGAACACTTGTTTGAGAAATTAACTCCTCAGAATATTATGTAGATATTTATTAAGTAAATCATGGAAATGCTACATTTTACAAGTGAGTGTCAGTCATACAGAAATACTGTTGAACATCTGAAAACCTTAAGCTTCACCAAAAGATACTGCCAACAGTTCATCACAAATATTTTACACTCAGGTCTTTGTGACGTTTGCAAAAATACATGGCTTGGGTTTATTTTTCGCCCTTGCCAAACTCAAAAATCATGCTGTATTTTATTTCATCTGCTACAAGAAAAACAGGCTGTGATTTGCTTTTCCTGGTGCGACGCTGGTGTATGTAGGCTCCTGTCGGCTGAAGGACCTGAGCACACGGAATATTTTTGGTGAAGATATGAGCTTCCACATGAGACAGAGTATGTCACTGAGCCAGGCAGAAAGGTGGCTGACTTAATGCCTGTTGAGGTGATCCACACTGCTGGGTGCAAGGCCAGCTTCCCTCTTCCCTAGCTGCACACCCCGGGAGCCCGGGCAGAGGTGGCACGTGGCTGGTGTCCTGCAGAGCTCTGCTGGACCGGCCCTCAAACGTCCCCTTCCCACTGTGGGGCAGAGAGAAAGGGCAGGGCAGCGGCTTCACAGAATCACAGAATTGTTGCCAAGGCCACCACTGACCCATGTCCTCATCTGCCACATCCACCAGGCCTTTAAAACCCTCCAGGGATGGGGATGCCACTGCTGCCCCAAACAGCCTGATTCTAGGCTTGATAACCATTTCTACAAAGATATTATCCCCAATATCCAATTTAAGCCTCCCCTGGCCCAGCCTGAGGCCGCTCCCTCGCCTCCTGTCCCTGTGCCCTGGGAGCACAGCCCGACCCCCCCGGCTGTCCCCTCCTGGCAGGGAGTTGTGCAGAGCCACAAGGTCCCCCCTGAGCCTCCTGAGCTTCAGCAGCAGGCTGGGACAGTGCAGCATTTTGCTGTTTGATATTTGTGGGCTGAGGACAACGTAGGGAGAGAAGTTAAGAGGATCAGCTCAAATTAGTTCTATTTGTGCATTGACTGAACCGTTTTATTGCACAGGAAAGGGACAGCAATGACTTTCTTGCTGTCCCCTCCTTTGCTAACCCACCACCAAGTTCAAGTATTAAGAGAAATCACGAGATTAACACAAAAATCACAAAAATCATGTCCACCTTATGTTTGTTGATTGCTAATGAACATCTCTCTCAGTGGGGTTTGAGAGGTCCTCCAGGCAGAATTCTTCACAACCTATTTTCTACGTGGCAACGAGTGCTCTTTATTCCATTTCTCTGCTACAATGAAACTCTATCAGATGCCTTCTATTGCTGTCATAAGCTGTTTAGCCATTAATTTGATGTCCCCTCATATGCTGAAAGATGTTCTTTATTTCTTTGTGTCTGATTTCGGTGTCTTCAATTTCACAGAGAGATTTTTCTTTTCAGCTTATAAGTAATTTTCCCATTGCTTATAATTCAAGTGTCTTTTCAGACATATGTGCTTTAAAATCATAACATGCTGATCTTGGGAAAGGTCCTTCCAGCACAGCAAAGCCCTACCTAATAGAAATCTTCTTAATAAGAACAAATAGATGTGGTGGGAAAAGTCTCTCCACGCAGAAGGTGGTGTGGGACACTGCAGCACACAAATCACGGTCTGTTGGGCAAACACCTCGTGCTCTTGCCTTAAAATCTGCTGAGTTCCTCTCTTCTAGGGTCTCTACGCCTCACAGCAAGACCTCTCATGTTTCTTCATCATCAGATAATAAGCTCGGTTGGCTTCTGGGTAGGTGACTTTGGAGAGTGGCAGCTTGCAGACGGCAGAGCAGTTTGTGGTCATTAGCAGGAAGGTCAGCGCAGACAGGCAAAAAGGCCAGGTGCCTGATGGCACCCCAAACTGCAAAGGAAAATAGCAAACCACCTATTTACTGTGTGTCTTTCTTTCGTTGGAGTAACACTCTGAGACGGCACCTTGGAACAAGGCTTCTAGAGGAAGTCTAGACTTGGTTGTGCATTGAGCCTTTCCTCAGGGTGGCTGGGTTTCTTTATGAGGTCTTGACATTTTGTATTAGCCTGCAACATCTACCAGCCCCGGTGAGAGGGCTGCCTGCCCTTTGGCATCTGCCTTGGTGAAGGTTTCTTGGGTGGACATGGGGTAGGAGAGGGTGGCAGTGAGGCAGGAGAGTGGATACCAGAAACCTTCAGCTTTTCCCTGGGCTGTTTTACTGACTGACTTTTGGCAACTGAGAAAATAAGTTAACCCAAATTTAATGTTTCTTTACACACATGCAGGGAACTTTTTCCAGTTGCTTCAGGCATGAAATAAGTATCTAAAAGAGGGGAAATGTTCTAGCAGCCTGCCACTGTCTAAAGCATGTCCAGGACAGCTGGAGAGGGACTTTGGGCAAGGGCCTATACAGAACAAGGGGAAGGGCTTTCCTCTGACAGAGGGCAGGGTTAGATGGGCTATGGGGAAGGAATTCTTCCCTGTGAGGGTGGGCAGGCCCTGGCACGGGGTGCCCAGAGCAGCTGTGGCTGCCCCTGGATCCCTGGCAGTGTCCAAGGCCAGGTTGGATGAGGCTTGGAGCAGCCTGGGATTGTGGAAGGTGTCCCTGCCCATGGCAGGGGGGGAATAGATGAGGTTTAAGGTGCCTTTCAACCCAAACCTTTCCATTCAGATTCTGTGATCTCCTGAGTTTCTAGAGCTAAGCTGTGGGAGTTCATGCAAACTAGGATGGAAAGTGGCAAGTGATGATTCCAAGTGCCCTGTTCTAGTGGGAATCACACCAACCCCCTGGGCAGATAGTAACTCCTCTCCCTGACTGTTTCTGCCTATGGCTGAATATTTCTCCACATCTTGGTATTTTGTCTGCCAAGCCAGGGACAAATTCAGTATTGGACATCAGCCCTTAGCTGATACACTACTTACCACAGACAACATGTGGGTCACTGCTGCTCCCAGGTAGGCAGTGAAGAGTGCTGTGAAAAAGGAAAGGCAGTTCCTGATGAGTTCAGTTTTTCATGTAGAACAGCAATGACAAACATCTCTCCTTCTTCCTTGGGTAGCTCAACAATGGTTATGACCCTGTCTGGACAATACCCTGCTAAACCCCTTCCTGTGTCCCCTGCAACCAGGACCTTATGGAAGGGGCAAAACAAACAAACAAGCAAGCAAGCAAGCAAAAAAACAAGCAAACAAAACTGGAGTAATGAAAGATGTGCTATGGTATCATGGGCTTTTAAAAAATGCACTGACATGAAAAGTATGTAGCTTGATGGATGGGGTTAAGTAGGCAAATAACCCTTCCACCCTCATCTGTCCTGCCTCCAGGGCTTGAAGGTGGGTCAATGACATAGAGCTAAATCTTTCTTATATGAGCACTGAATGAGCAATAGTTTTGCTCCCAGCTCGCTCCAATATTGAAATTTCATATGGAATTGCCTTATAAATAATTCTTCAATCCTGCTGTGCTGCTCAGCTCATCTTTGGATCTCTTTCAAGAGAATGGGGAATGTGTACTGTCTAACTACAGCAGAGCTCCACTCTTCTCAAAGATTAGGCATGTCCTTCTTCAAAGAAGGAATCTGAGCTGGTATCTATGGCTGGAAAAAACCCAGCATGATTCATCCAGCAATGAGCGAACAAACACAACTAATGACTCAAAACAAAGCATCTGATTTCAAAGACCTCAGTTAGCATGTGTCCACTGACCACAGCTCTTGGCCGAAAGTGAAAGCACAGGGTGTGTTGAAGCCGTGGCTCCAGCCCCCAGCTCCGCCACTGGTCAGCCTCGCCTACATCCATCTGCCTGCCTGGAGGTGCCCGTCGGGCTGCAGCTGCAAAGACACCCCGTCTCACCTCACGGGGAGGTGAGAACCCGCCGGGTACCTACCGCAGGCCATGGCCAGGAGGTGTGTCTGCCAGGTGAGAGCCAAGAACATGCCCCCGACGGCAGCGCAGGACAGGCAGCTGTTGTAGCCCCACAGCCCCAGGTAGATTTGGTTAAACGGCGTTGCTAAGCTCAGCCCTGGAAAATAAAGTCAGGGTTGTCTCATTCCTTGGCCAAAGAGGTAAAAGCGATGGAGAAGTGGCACGAGTGCAGATTTTCAAGGGTTCTAGACAGCACTTGCACGTGGAGCTGTTTGTAGTTGTGTTGCTACGGCCTAAGGGAATCGTGGCAGAATTTTCCTGTTGCTGCTGAGCTGAACTTGGCGATTTGATTTCAACAGGGCACACATGTAGCAAGGCATTTCCAAAGCCCAACAAATGTTGCCAGATAAGGAAAAGGGGTTTCAGTGACACCCCTGACTTTAATGGAGAAGCACCAGAACTTTCCATGTTTCTCTCACTGTGGTTGGCCTGGTGCCGGCGTAAGAGCACTGGTTGGGCTTTAGAAAAGTTTCTCAAAGCCTGAAGGTGCTCCTGTTGGCAGCGGGCCAAGTTGTCCCTCCTAACACATCAAGTGTTTTTGAAGGTACACAAAGAAGCTAAGTGCTTTTCAGAGTGCTGTAGCTGGAGCAAAGAATCTCTTTGCACCCTGCGGGCTTTCGTTTTTGTTTACGTATTGTTTATTATTTTCTATTTTTATTAAAACCTTTTTGTTTTTCCAAACACTTCTGATCAGCTGTGTCACAATTATATTTTTATATATTTATATTTATAAATATATATATATATTTTAAGCCTTTCTGAGAAGTGCAGGACACCCTCAGACTGATACATCTACATGTGTCTCATTCCATCCTGGACGCACGTAAATATGTATCACACACATGAGTGAATGAGCCTACACGTGAACCTTAAATGCATCCCTGAGGCCTGCACATTCAGGCTGATGGCTATGACTTTCATTGATCTGCCCCTAAACCCACCAGGATACACCCAGAAATTAAGTATTTCATGGTAAAAGTTAATCTCATCACAACAGACACTTCGTTCTTCTGAAGGTTTCCACTGTCATAAAACAAGGTAAGAGAATGGGGAAGTCAATCACAAGAATTCTGACAGCAGAAGTCTGAGTATATTTTGTTTCCAAGCAGCCATTCTCCAGTGGCTGAAGTACTTGTGGCTTTAAGAGCTCCACTTATTGTAGCTCCTGTTTAATTCTCCATGCTTTTATATAAATCTGTGGCACAAGCCAAATCATTACCTGCCAGCATCCCCACTGCTGAGCCGATCACTGCGTGGACACAAATGAGTGGAGAGGAGATAAATAAACCAATCAGGAAAATTCCCCCAGTCCAGGGATTGTCACAACCATAAACCTGGCCCACGCCGACTGGAATGGATTGCAGGAGCTGTAGAAATTCACAAAACAAACCAAACAAGACAATTTGTTATCAGCCTGATAACCTTTTTTTTGTTTTGTTTTGTTTTGTTTTTAAACCCATTTTTCTTGGCCAGGCTCATGTTTGGCATTTTTTGGATGCAGTTTTTCTTTCTAAGTGGAGCATTTGGACACGTCTCAGGAGACAGCAGAATATTTCCACAGGGTTTCCCCTTCAAGGAAAGTGAATCATGGCTTGTTCCCTAGACCTGAGCTCCTCTACCAGGTTTTTGATCTAAGATCAAAGATTTAAAAGATTGTGGGAAAGGGTTTAATCATCCTCTTTGCATGTGCTGCTGACTTGACCATTTTTACATATCCATAGGGACTATGAGAGTGAACCTAGGGGATTGTTCCCTTGGGATTCACTGGAAATATGAGCAAGGGTTGCTGGGCTGGTGGGACAGAGCCCAGCTTGGTTGCAGCTTAGAGATGGTTTTGAGGCACTTTTCCATATACAGTTCCCATAAAACCATGTGCCACAGTAGATGTTCTTTGAGAAATGTCACTTGTGGGTTTCTATTAAGTGTCAATTAACTTCCTTTCCTCAATCACTCCCTGGGAACCCCTTAAAATAGTCAGCTGAGCCTTAGGAGAAAATAGTTACTCTGGTATCTATATTGTTTATGGTGTAATCCAGGAGAGTAAAATGTTCTTTTGGAAAGCTCCCACTCGAATATAAATTAAAAATATGTGAATGTGTACCTGCACCCAAGTTTTTAACCATTCTACCACAGTAATATCTGCTTGCTCGTGTCTAATCAGAAAGATGCAATTTCATAAACAGCTTGTATCTGAAAAATTAAAATTACCCTGTGAGTTAACTGGAATTCTCAGCACAACCTTAGCTATGGGGAGATGATCAGTATATGCATAGAAATAGAAATAGGTAATTAGATTCAAGAGAGCATTTGAAGATTACAATCTATACACTTGGATCCAACTGCACATGAAAAGATTCTCATTTTCAAACTATCAAAAATGTACATTCCTAGAATAAACCCTTATATTTTGGGTAATAGTTCTCTTATAAATCAAATTTTGTGCTGCCAGGCCATAATGCAGTAACAAAGGAGGTGGACATATTGGAGCCACTCCAGAGGAGAGTGAAAAAGATGCTCCCAGGGCTGGAGCCCCTCTGCTCTGGAGCCAGCCTGGGACACCTGGGGCTCTTCAGCTGCACAAGAGAAGCTCCAGGGACACCTGCGAGCCCCTGCCAGGGCCTGAAGGGGCTCCAGGAGAGCTGCACAGGGGCTGGGGACAAGGCCTGCAGGGCCAGCACCCAGGGAATGGCTTGCCAGTGCCAGAGGGCAGGGCCAGATGGGATCTTGGGAAGGAATTGCTGCTGGGAGGGTGGGCAGGCCCTGGCACAGGGTGCCCAGAGCAGCTGGGGCTGCCCCTGGATCCCTGGCAGTGCCCAAGGCCAGGCTGGACAGGGCTTGGAGCAGCCTGGGATAGTGGAAGGTGTCCCTGCCCATGGCAGGGGGTGGGTCTGGATGGTCATTTAAGGTCCCATCCAACCCAAACCATAGGAATTTATAAAGGAAGATAATACATTTCTGTAGTGTTTTAAACTGTAACTGAAGGAGACTGTTACCCTTAAGACATCCTACCATTGTGATTTCAGCATCTGCCCAGGTGATGTTGGGTGTTGCTGTTGCAGGACGAATGACGGTTGTAGGGAAGAAGAGGTTGTGTGGTCCTGAAGCAGCCAGATAAAAGGTCAAGGCCAAGTTGAAAGGCAAGGTGAGAACAGGCAGGTCCCACTTAGAGAAAACTGCACTTAAAGCACTGGTGAAAATAGGGCTGAAAGAAGAACAAAATGGTCTCTCTGTAAGCTTGTCAGATAGGCAAAAATCACACCAGAACCATGTACAACCATAAACCCATCTGCAGAAAGTTTGAACTTTAAAATAAACAAAAAATCCAAACCAGACCAAAAAGCCCTCTCCTCCTTCTATCTGTTTAATCTCCTCAATCTTTCTGATCAAATCAGAGGCAAGAAAGGGTGACTCCATAAATTTCCTAGCCCTCCAAAGTCAATTATCAATGTAGAGATTCCTGTCATGTTACGTTAATATGTATGGTGAATTTGGTGAGCATGAAGGAGACAGGATCCAGTGCTTTGGTGGAGTTATTCCTCAGCTCAATCCCAGTGTTTACCTTTTCTTTTTAGCACCTGGAGTGGACTGAGACCACGATACCCACGCTGGGTCTGAGTGAACTGTGAACTGTGGATGTGGCTGTGTGCCCTCGTTCAAGCTTGTGGATCAGCAGCAAAAGCTGACATCAAAGTGACTGCAACGCCACGTGAACTTCAGGCAGACAAATTGCATGTGTGGTTATAGCAATCTGCAACTAGACATTTTGGGGTCAAAGACCAGGTTTCAAAATTTTTTGCTGGCCAAATACCTAGCGGATTATGGTGTCATATATTCAAGTAAAATATTATTAGTTGTTTGTTTTGATTAGTGTCAACCATCACGTCTTGGGACCACTGAACAGCTTCTGTGCTTGGAGAAGTAAATTTTCATGACATTTTTATATGGTAGCTTAAATAGATGAAACACTTGTGGTTGATGATGGTAGGAAATGGTGAAAATAATGTTCCTCTTGAAACAGAAATGAATTGATGCATCACAGCAATATGACTCACATTCAGAATATTGAATTACACATGATCAGCCACTGATTTTTGTTTTCCCCATTGGGATTATTTGTGATTATGTGGGTATTTTTATTTGTTTCTGGATTACATCTGAGTTTAAGAGTGTAAATAACAATGCAGAATTAACAGCAGATATGTGTTAGCTGTGTTCCCTTTCCACTGCTGTCTGCACAGAAACGCAACAGCTCAGTCTCACATGAGATTGAAGGGGCTCACACGAGACTCTCTGGGGCTGGAAGGAGAAGCAGAGGAGCCATCTGACTTACCAAGTCATGGACACCAGTGCCACTGGCAGGAGGAGCCACCAGTTGTAGTCTCCATCAGCAGAGAAGACAGCCATCAGCAATCCCACCAAGACCCCGTTGTATCCATACAGGCCTGCTGCTATGGCTGATCTGTGTGGGGGGAACAGCTGTCTTGAAGTTTTCTCCCCTGAGGATGTTCTGCTCACACCAGCCCTCCCTCCGCACCCAGCTGTGGCTCTGTTTGGGGATGACAGCTGGAACTCATCACCGACATTCGGCTTTGCACATTTGGGTCAGCACCTACCCCTTCTGCAGGTTTGTCCAGTGCCCTCCTGCACCAGGTGCAGCGGCTGGGAGGATCTGTCTGGTCCCACCAGACCAGATACATGCCCACTCAAGGCTGGATCACACAGTCATAGAAGGTTTGGGTTGGAAAGAACCATAGAGACCACCTTGTTCCCACCCTATGCCATGGGCAGGGACGCCTCCCAGTTAATTCAGGCTTTTCATCCACATCAAACATCTAACACTTAAACCAGCACTGAAGTGGCCACCTGAGGGGAAAAAAGGATGGACTTACCTGTCCTGACCGAGAATAAGTGCTGTTAAAGTTGAGACAACTGTTCCCACGCATCCAGTGAGTGTCCACCACGGGTTCTGCAGCAGGAGGCCGACCAGAATGACCAGCCCACTGAGGGGATTGTTGACAAACATCACCTGGGACATCCCACGCAGCACCCAGTCAAGGAGCTGGATCACGAGAGGTTTGTCTGGAAAAGATTAAATTCAGTAATGAAACAAGCCCCCTAAAGTCTGCAGATGGTCCTGATTTGGGATGTATTTTTGAAACTCAGGAAGAGTTTTGGCAGTGGGACTTGGCACCACGACTGAAGCAATGAATCAACAAGACTGTAAAACCTGACAGGGATTTATTATGGTCGACACTGAAGTCTTACAGCTGGAAAACTGAGATGAACAGTGAGGCTGCCAGAACTCAGTGTTATAAAGTACCCTGGACCAGATTCATATGAACCAGCTAATTTATGATGTCTGTGGCTCAGATGGCAAATCGTGTGTGTATCCCTTTGCTGATTTATTACAGGGACCAAACACACCTACCTATGTGTAATTTAACTTCACAGTGGCACTAGGCTTGACAGAAACTGCTCAGCTGAAAGGGCACGGAGTGTTAAGAAGAATGGCACAATACAGAATAACCATCCAGGGCTATGTTCTGTGGGACTAAATTCACTTTGTACACAGCATGCTGGGAGGTAAATGTCATCTCAAACATCCCCAAGATTTGAGCACTGTGTGGCTCTCTGCACAAAGCTGATTTTTTCCCCCTACAAAACGGACATAAATCAGGGTAGAGGTAGTTTCTGTACTACTCTAACTTGAATCACATCACTGAGAAGTTAGTTATTACTCCTTTGATGTACTTTTTATTTGGAATCTGCTGTTGTTAGTCACGATGAAGTAGGTTTACCTTTCAGCCAGGTTCCAAAATCCTTCATGTCTCCAGTGAGGTAACTCACAGCTCTGCAGAAACTCTTCCCACCTGTGCTCAGTGGATTCTGCTTCACTGGCATTCTTTCCCCCTTGGTTTCTATCTTGACATCAACACAGTTTTCCATGTTGATGTTCTGAACCTTTGGTAAAATTTAAGGGGAAAGAAAAAAAAGAGAGTTCATTACAATGTCTCTTTCTGATTCCTGTTTATTCTCTGTACCACATAACTGCTCACCATGTGTTATTTTGGAACCAGAAAGAGGAAAATCCTTACTCTGAACATCTGATTCTTTTGTCTCCATGAGCACATTCCTTCTTCATGTGCTCTGTCCTCCCAGACTTCCATGCAGTTACAAGGAGATGTTTCACTTATTAAGCTTCTCTGCTGCTTAACCCATATTTCCAGTTTGAATTTATCCCTCTGCCATCAATAATAGGCACCTAAATTCAGTTTCATAATCACCTATTGGGATCAGTTCAACCTTTCTCCTGAGGATGAGGTTGTCCATGGTGCCTTATTCTGCTGGATTGATCTGTGTCTCAGAAAACAGGATGGGACCCTGTCGAGTTTGCAGACTTAGGATTTGTTATTTGTCTGTATCAAACACGCAATAAGCAAGAGACACAAGGAAACAACAAAATCTATGCAAAGCTAGATCAGGGACAAGATGGCAGCTGAAGCATAACATTTTATAGGTTATCTTCCATTCCATAATTCCCAAGAAGAAACTCAGTGTCATTTTACTCATGTGACACCACAGATGAGATTAAGTAAAGCTTTATATGTTTTCAATTTTTTAAACAGTTCTTTTGCAGAACCTAATCCAACATTATTCCATTGCTCACATGTATTCACACACTCCTTTTTCTCATCTGAACTGCACTTTAAGCTGACCAATCTTTAGAAGTACCCAGCATTGACTCAAGACTTTGATGCCCAAATGCACAGTTCTTGTTATGTTAGTTAGTCATGTTGCTTTCTTTTCTGCTGAGACAATATTGGGGACTGCATGTTGGAAGCTGTAGTAAGAAACCCTCAGAGACTAATGAAAATACACTTATTAAATTTAGCAGGTGTTATAAAAAGCTAAAATAAGGTAGGGGACTGTTATAGGCCCAGCAAAGGTGTTTAGGTGTAAATTAGGTGTTTGAGGTGCAGAACTGGGTGGTGGGACCCCTTTGGGACATACACCGTTTGCACAAGGAGCTGCTGGAATAACCTTTGGCACCTCATACAGCCTAGACAGCTTTATTCAGGCACGTGTATCAGAGGCTTACAGCTATCAGTAAAAAACAGTGTCTGTAGGGAATTCATTGTTTGTCGAAGAGCCAATTCTGAATATGAAGTCAGTCCCCCTGTTCCTGGAGCATGCTCTGTTTCCTGAACAAATTCTTGGTAATTATCAAGCAAACACCAGACAAAATGTGTTGTTGTGTGAATACAAAACCAGTGGTGCTTCAGGTCTCACTGGTGAGTACCAGCTTGTGAAAAAGTAAGGAATAGATATTGGGAGCTGATAGCCTAAACAGGATGATAGAGACACACAGATATTGTGTTAGTCCTTGAGTCACTCAAAACTTTATTAAAAGCCTTGTGAACAGCTGGGGGAGAGAACCCACAGTTCAGAAACACAGGTGCTGAGTACTTAAGCTGCTTCACCCCTGGGCATTGCACTTCCAGACCCTCCAGAGTGGTTCTGAGTCTGTGTAGGGGAATGCCTGGTTAATGCACCATGGATTAATCCCAGCCAGTTTCTCAGTCTCATGGTACTGGAGGGCTGGTGGTGACCTTTCAGGAAGCACTAAATATTTGCTATTATTATTTATTATTTAAATAATAAATGGACATTTTCTACCTTCTGGGAGAGCCCAGCTAATAAAAGGATAAGGTCCAGATGAGAAGCTGATTTCAGGATCAGTGTATATAGAAAAGTATTGGGTTTGGCTTTGTGCTGGACATGAAGGTAAGGGCCTGGAATAGAAAGGGAAAGGAAGAAGGAAAGGAAAGGAAAGGAAAGGAAAGGAAAGGAAAGGAAAGGAAAGGAAAGGAAAGGAAAGGAAAGGAAAGGAAAGGAAAGGAAAGGAAAGGAANGAAGGGAAACGAGGGAAGAAAAGGGAAGGAAAAAAAAGAAAAAGAAAAGAAAGAAGAGGAAAGGAGAGGACAAGAAAAGAAGGGAGAAGAAAGGAAAGGAGAAGAAAGGAAAGGAAAGGAAAGGAAAGGAAAGGAAAGGAAAGGAAAGGAAAGGAAAGGGTGGTTCAAGGGATGGTGTCTAGATACAGGAAGGCTTTTTTTGGGTTTGTTATAATTCATTACCTTAATTCATTAACCTTCACTTTTTTCATACTTTATTCTGGAATAAGTGAATTGAATGTACTTTCAGTTAAATCAAAATTTCCACCCAAGACAAGTGCTCTCCACTTGGTGAAAGTGCATTTACATTTTCCTTTTAAAGGGTCTCCATCTCTATGCAGCTTGGGCTTTCCCTGTTGGTAACCCATAAAATGAAGTGCTGCTGCACTGCAGAGCGATGCTGTGAGACCCATGCTGGCATGCCCTCTGTGTTCCCCTGCATGCTGAGTGGGGAGCTGTTTGCACTCAGGAGCTTGCAGAACGGGGTGTAATGTGCACGTGAAGTACTGGAGTCACTGTCCAGGCCACTTGTACAGTGGAGATAAAAATGGATGAAGCTGAGGGCCTGAATTCACCAAAAAATCTATGTATTGCTTTGCCATATAAAGGCAGGTGTGAGCTGGCAGTGCTCCTCTGCCACGGGTTGCCATGGGCAGAAATGAAGCCAGCTCACTGCAGCTGGCAAGGCAAAAAGACCAGGTGACCTGGTGAGCCACTTGCACTAACCTGTCTCCAACTTCACACTCAATGAATACCCAGTGTACCGGAGTATTCAGAGTCACAGAGCCACGGGGTGATTGTGGTGACCTTCCATCCAGCAGTGCTGCTCAAACACTGTTCATTATGTCATAGAATCATAGAATACTTTGTGCTGGAAGGTGCCTTTAGAGCTCATCTCTTCCAGCCCCTCAGGCAGTCCCATTTCATCTAGGGATGGGTGTCTCTAGAGAGGGAGCACAGGAACTTCATCCATTCAGTAGAGCATGCAGTGAGTGACAGGGCAAGGGGCAGTGGCTTCAAACTGAGAGAGGGTAGGGTTAGATTACACATTAGGAAGAAATTGTTCCATGTCAGGATGGTGAGGCCCTGTCAGAGATTGCCCAGAGCAGCTGTGGCTGCCCCTGGATCCCTGGAAGTGTCCAAGGCCAGGTTGGAGGGGGCTTGGAGCAACCTGGGATAGTGGAAGGTGTCCCTGTCCATGGCAAGGGGTGGAACAGGAAGAGCTTTAAAGAGCCCTTCCAACCCAAACCGTTCTGTGATTATTTATGCTAAGGGAGAACGAAACCATGATTGAACAACCTCCTCACCTGCAGAGCAGACAGGTGGGAAATGGGTATAGGCCAAGAAAACCTTTGGTTTTGGATGACTTCATGACACAGTAAAGACCCAATTCCAGCCCCACTGGTTTCATGACATCCCTGAATCCCATCCCAGGCACTGCACCCTGTGTGAGGAGGTTTTGCTGTCACCAGAGCTCTGAGGCTTGTCCCATCTGTTCGGAAACACGAAGTATGAAGGACTTGCACTTCTTCTACTTAGTTGTCCAATAAGAGCATAAAGAGGTAGTGAAACACTTGGAAACTGGCACCAGCATAAAATTTTTTAGGCATTTTTAGTGGTTTTACAGAGCAGTGCCTACCATATATATGCATAGATTAATGATTTGTAAACACATTACGTTGCTTTGGGGGGCAACAGGTGAGAGCAGGTATTTAAGAAAGGGGAGAATACAAAAGGTGTCTTATCTCAGAATTGTGGATATGCTCAGGGAATTTTAACACAGTGATGTCTAAATAATAACGCAGACTGAAGTTTACATGTTCTGATGGGGATTTCGTGTGTGCTGGTCTGCAGCAGGTCTTTTGAAGACCTGCAGTTGAAGTTATGCAAACACATGGTTTTCACTGAAAGTGTTCCTTTTTCTTAGTGCACAAAGGAAGGAAATGGAAATAATTACAAAAGGAGTGTTCTACTGGGACAGACTGCTTGGCTTCTGCAGGGGGACAGGTTTGGTAATTTTTTTTTTTTATTCTTGATTTCTATTAGTCTGGGAAAAACGTGTTTTTAAAGGCTAAGTGCAGTTCTCAGACGGACAGTTTGGAGCACACTGCCTTGTCTCAGATAAACTCTAGAGAGGTGTTCCAGCCCTGCAGTGCAAGCCCCCAGTACTGGTGGGATACAGGAGCAGTGCAGAACCCAGGCAGAGCCAGCCTGAATGCACTTTTCATCTCAGTGGTGCAAGTGATTTGTAGTGAGCTGTAAGTGCACAGAAGCTATTTAAAACCATTTTCATGGGAAGTGAGAGCTTCCCATGAAACAAAACAGAAAACACAAAAGATGTTTCTCTTTTACGAAGATGAAATCATCACAGGTCCGAGATGTTAATCTACCATGTTTTTTTAATCATCCTTTCAAAGTTAATAAATGTCCTGTAGCAAAGTACTGACGTTATGCAACCCCGTGTCTCCCTAAATCAATTTTCCTTCCACTTGTGTACACTTCCTCCCTGTCAGGCCATACCCACGGCATCTCAGTCATGCCTTGTTAAAGCTGCCTCCTTGCTGGGGCTGCACTCCTGCAGCATCTGGCCCTGCAAACACTCCTTTATTCACCTGCTGAGGAGGAGACAAGCCTGGCCACACGTTCCTTTTGTGTTGTGCGTGGTAAGAGCAGTGTTGTGCTTGCAGCTGGGAGAGGGACAGAGCCTTTAATTTGGTTGATTGCTGCTCCCGGGTAATGGGCGCTTCCCAGCTGGACATTGGGCTTTTACCTGTGAAAATGCAGCAAAGTTACCTAGTGCTTTCTCTTCTTGCTGGAATTTTCTTCTCTCCCTGCCAAAATTCGGGTTTCTCTGAGGGTTTAATTTGTGGTGAGGTATTTGTTTGTGCAGAGGACCTGCTGCTGCACAATCGCAGCCATTGTATCTTGCATTCTCTGAATTGTTGCTGAGAAGTCTGCGGGCAGCCAAGCTCTGTGTGCAGCCTGTTTTTAGAGGAATTCCTGCATCCAAGCACAATAGGAGGAAAGGGCCAGACTCTCAGCAGCTCTAAACCCAGCACGGCCTGTGTAATGTTACCAGGGGTGCAGTAAAGCTGGATTAATATTGTGTAATAGGAACACACGCAAGCACAAGCACAATCCTTGAAACAGGTTATAATGCACTTGACCCTCGCTGGAAAAAAAAAAATGGTTCATTTTCTCCCATAGAAGATGTATTTCAAAGTATTAGTTCAAAAGAAAGCTTACCCCTCAGATTCAAATATTCATTAAGCTCACATGCAACTCAGTTTTCAGAGCTCTGTCTCTCAGGAATGGACAAATACAGAGACACAATCACATCAGCTGTGTATTATTACCATCTGGGCATTTTCATTTGGAAGAATGGAAAGGCAATAAAAGGAAATGTTAAAGAGTTCTGGTTATTTCTTTTTTTTTTAGAATTTATTTCTTTTCTCTTTTCCCTCCAAAGTTCAGCCACCTGAGCTAATAAATCCTCACCCTGCTAGAAGCTTCTTGATAACTAATATTCCTGTGCTCCTCCCAAGCCTCAGCTGTTTGCCTGCAGGACTGCTCAAATGCTGTTTGCCAGGTGTTTTGAGGGAAAGACCCAGGTAAGCCAGTGACAAGGTGCATTAAAAGGAAAAAACAGAGTGTTCTTACCTCTCAGACGAGCTCAGGAGTAGCTGTTGGTTTGCTGGTTAGGCCAGAAGGAAAGTAGGGAAAAAGAAAATGTCCCACCGGCTTATAAAGGCTAGCATGGCTCCTGTCCTGATATTACTGATTTGTTTCTCCTCCCACTTAGTGAGCTCCAAGTGAATGTTAAGAAGGTTCCCCTTTGAATTCTCCACCTTTCCTCTTGCTCTGTCCTGGGTCTCTTGCCAACAATCTATCCAAATGTCCTCTTTCCTGCCGTTGATTTTTTTTTCTGTAATTACTATATTTTTACTTTTTTTTTTTAAATTAATTCTCCTTTAACTTTGTCCTTTTTCCCTTTCTACCATTTAAAAGGACAGAAGATTTTGAAATGGACTCTCGGTGTATCTGAGCTTGACCTCTCCAACATTATCCTCCTTATCCAATACAACTTAGTATCCTTCCGTATCAAAATTCTGACCTGGGAATGTGCAACACAGCATTTTGTATTCAGCAACCCCTCAAGTTTTCCTGTTTCTGGGTAGCTTTCAGAAGCACTATTAATGTAGTGGAAGACCTGGTGACCTTTCACTGTTTAATTGCTTTTTATAAATTATTTGAGAAATTCAAGGGGTATTTTTCTTTCTTTTCCTTTTTAATTTTTTTTTTAACCTATCCTCCCCATCTCACTGGAGGAATCTGAAATATCAGAAATGTGGCATGTTTCAGAGGTTTATAAGGCTGTGAAAGTGCTCCAAATGACAGAGAAGAGGCTGGAGAGGGAAGTCTGGAATAGTAACACAGGACAAAGGGCAGAGGAGAAGACAGTGAACGTCAGGGACCTTTTAGGCTAATTTAAGCCATAGTAGAATTCACTTTAGGACTTGTTCACAGTGATGGCTGAAAGAAGCAAGCTTGCAAATTGAGCTGGGTGTTGGAGAGGATGTTTTGTTGTTGAACCAGAACCCATCTAGCTTTATGACTTTGTGTCCCCCAGCCCTGTGGAAACAGCCTCAGCTTGCACATGAGCTGGAGGGATGTCATCCTCACTGCCCTCATTCCCAGGGTGAATCTCTTTTGATGGAGATGTTTTTAACAGCAGACTGGAATTTTTTTTCTCCCCTAAGAGGAGGGCATCTGATATCAGCTGTCAGCTTAGCGTTGCTGCAAAAGTTAGTCTTCCTCCGATGAAACAGGCAGCAAGCAGCCCTTGTGAGTGAGCCAGACTCTGCCATCCTATGCCTTTGCACCCAGTGGAACATGAAATTTTGCAGGGGAAGCTGCATCACTCTAGTGCAGTTAACGTATTTTCCCTTTACCATTGATTTCTCCTTGGGCTGCCTCTGCTTTCTGACTGGTGAAATGAATCCTTGCATGCCCAAACAAGGGAAATGCACTGGGTGATTTGGATGGAAGAGCCTCACCTGGAGTCTGTTCAGACCCAGTTTTAGGCTTCACATCTCATATTTCAGGGATGCCCAGGCCTGGCTTCAGGTTATTTCATGCAACATCTTTTCAAGTCTCCCTCGAAGGGGTGCAGCACAGAGGGCAGGCAGGGCTCACTCCTGGCTGTGGTGTAGGGTATTTCTTTCCTCCAGGGAATCACAGATTTACAGAATATTCTGAGTTGGAAGGGACCCGCAAGAGTCATCGAGTCCAACCCTTAAGTGAATGGCCCATACAGGGAATGAACTCACAACCTTGATGATCTTAACACCATGCTCTGACCAACTGGGTTAATACCAAGGTCACAGAACCCCAGAATGTTTTGGGTTGGAAGAGACTTTAAAGCCCATCTCATTCCACCCCCTGCCTTGAGCAAGGACACCTTCCACTATGCCAGGTTGCTCCAAGCCCTGCCCAACCCAGCCTGGAACACTTCCAGGGATGGGGCAGCCACAGGCAGGTATGTGCCATGGCCTCCCCACCCTCACAAAGAACAATCTCTTCCTAACATCTAATCTCTGACTGCTCTCTTCTCTTCAGCATGAAGCCACTCCCACCTGTCCTGTCACCACATGTCCTTGCACAAAGGAACCAGGTTCAGGACTGCTCTGTCTGATTCTGGTGCCTTAATGAGGTATTTGACAGGTTGGAGTGACACACAAAAAAGCCAGTGGCTGGCAGGTCAGTGATGGATATCTTGGAGTGGTGCATTGTTTAGATTATCAGAGCTGGTTAATAAGTAACAGGATCACAGTCTGCTGATGCCCGTGTGGGAATGAGGTCCCTGGCAGCAGCCTGCTCCGGCCTGGAGGCAGAGCAGGGAAGACCTCCCGTGCCATGTGACAGGTTCACTGGATCCCAGGTGCAGCCAGCTATTGGAGAGGTGGATGCAGGAATGCCTCTCTGCAGCTGTGTGCCCTAGGCAAAGCCCTCCTGGTTGCCTGAGGACTGAGATTCCCTCTGTATGGCATCGATGTAGGAAAAGTGGGAATGACAGAAAACCTCCCAGGTGTAACTCAGTGCCAGTTCTGGTGCACACCACTAAGCCCCAGTGCTGGCCACTCAAGGATGTAGGTATCCTTTGGGTTTCAAGGTGGGAAGACTGAACCTGCAATGGCCATTCCTAGGCAAAAGGATTGAGGTGTGCCACGTGTTTCTCACCTAGCTGTCATGTATCACCTGTCTGGGAGCGGGCCACCAGCTCTGGGTGACCAGCTAAATGTGTGCAAACTGATCATGCAGGTAACACAGGGGACTAGAGGGTTGCCTCTGGATTTTAGGCATGTGTGAAGACCACTTGGTGCTGAGGACAAGGCAGCTAGCGTTGGTGTCTGACAGCTAAGCTCTGTGTGATTTAGGAGGTCTAAATCTGTGACTTACCTCATTAGCTCTCTGCTGGTGAAGATGCTTGATGTTTCTTCTTCTGTGCTGTCTGGGAAGGTGTCTCTGAGAACATCCCTTGGACCAAGCCCAGTGCTTGGCATGGTCAGAACAGGGGTTGGTCATTGGATCTCAATCAGACACAGCACCAGAAAAATGCCGAATGATCCCTGACTGGTTTAGCTCGCCAGGCAGGACCTGTCTGGCTGCATCAGCTGGGTACAAAGCTTGAACTGGTCAGCTGTGCCAGGAAAGATTCTAATGCCCCTAATTCAGATTCACACACTTTGGCTTCACTCCTCTCTCAAGCCTCAGTGGCCTTGAAGAGGTGCATTAAAACCACTTGGTAGCAGATTGGCTTTTACTGCTGGTTTTGGCTGTGGTCCTTGACTCAGGTTCTACCCATGGGCATAGGTCTGCTCAGAGAGCTGCATCAGCTCTTGGACAACAACAAGTGCTTTAAAATGTGGTAAATCCATGTATGGAGCTTTTCAGGGTGCTAAAGCCCATGCCCTGGTCTGCTTTTGCTAGACTGGGAAGTGGATACGGGATATGTGGCCAGTGTTTATGAGAGAAAAGGGAGGGATCCCCTCCCTGGAAATGCTGACAGTATTCCTCCCAATGCAGCCTTTCTTGCTGCAAGGACACCTTGCTGCATTGTGGCCACGTTGGTGACTAGCAGGACCCTCCAGGCCTCTTCTGCCATGCTGCTTTCCAGCTGGAGTGCCACCAGCATGTACAGATGGAATTGTTTCTCCGCAGAGGCAGGACGCTGCACTTCTGCTGGATGGAACTTCAAGGGGTTCTTGTCAGCCCATTTTTTTCCAGCCTGCTGAGGACTCTCTGGATGCCAACACAACCCTCTGGTACTCCCAATTTGGTGCCGTCCTCAAATTTGCTGAGGGTGCACCCTGCTCCAACATTCTGGGTATTAATTAAGAAGTTAAATTTGTTATGCCCGGCCTACACCACTAATGACTGGCCTCTGTATGTAATTTGTCCAGCTGCTTATAATGCTTTGAGCCGAACCACTCAGCCACGTTTCAATCCACCTTGCTTCACACTTATTTAGCCCACACTTCATTAACTTGTCTGTGCGGATGTTACGGGACAGAGTGTCAAATTGAGGTGGTGCTCCAAATTTGCTACATTGAGGCAAGGGACTTTTGAAGCCCACCTGGGCTGACTGTGACCAAACCTAATGATTCAATTCCAGACATACTGCTAGTCTGTGGCTCCTCGGGAGGTGTGTGGAGAGCTGGCAGTGGTAATGGAAGTATGGCAGGAGTGGAAGAGAGCCAAATGGTGGAAGAGATCCCGTGTCCTGGCTGAGGACACAGCCCCTCCGGCCAGCCATGGTCTGACCCATCCCACAGCAGGGTTCCTGCAGGAGCAAGTCAGACCCCATCAACATCTGTGGCCACTTTGCTGTTCATCATCTTGTTTTTATGAGTGAGTGAAGAGTGGAAAAATCTGTTTCAGCACAGGGCACCACAGGGTCCGTCACAATCTTGGACTTGTTATCTGAGGGCAATAGTTTTGGGTTTATACAGAGCGGCCCAACAGCTGAGCTGATATGGGAAGCTTCTATCCCTGCATTTTGGCCTGTAAAAATTCTCTGGAGAAAGCTGCTGTTTGACGTTCCCCTGTGTGGCAGTGGGATGGGGTTGGGTAAGTGGCTGGAGCAGAGTCTGCTCCGGTGTCCGTCTCCCTCTCGTGGTGTGACTCCAGCACAGCCACACGTGCAGGCCTGGAAATGGCAGCGAATATTCAGATCTCCAGTTTCAGAGGGCTCACAAACAGCAGCTCCCTGACCCTGGCACAGTACAAAGTCCTTGTGCTCTGAGCCTATCTGCTGCTCTGTGTACTGCTCTTGATGATATACGCTCCCAAAATCACCAGTTCCCCTAATGAATACACATCACTTCCCTCCTCTTCTCACCTGCTCTGGAGACTCACTGTCCTTTCTGTCCACATTGACATGCTCTTGTGACTCACCTGCTCAGTCCATGCAGCTCCAAGAGTGCGTAAGTGATATCTGGAAACCAACTTATTCATTAGGAACAACAGTCTCTGTATCCTGGGATAGGAGCAGGGCAGGAATGTGTGAAGAGCAGGTTGTAGTTGTCTTACAGCTACAGTAGTGTGTAAAAAAGCTCTGCTCTGTCATGGCAAAATAAGTGTATAGGGAGGTGAAGACTCTTCCTGCAGGCTGGTGCTCTGAGTGCTGGGGTAGAAAACAACTCTATTTCAGCTGCAAGTTTTTCAGGGTATTTGTTCAAAATGTTGCTGCTAGTGGGAGCGGGGAATTGTTTGGAAAGGCAGTAGTTAGCCAAGGCCAACCCCTGCCAAAGACTGTAGTGGTGGTTCAGCAGCTTGGTGATGAGGACCTGACCCCTGGAACCATCCCATTCACCAGTGTCAGGATGCCCATGGTGTCCAGCTCAGGAAATGTGTCTGAGGCTCCAGAAAGGACCAGACAGTCATGTGTGTCATGAAACCCAGTGAAATACAGGTCAAAGAAAAGCCCAGTGCATTATTCTGACTGGTACCTTGTTTAATTTTGTGTCCCCTTCCCTTTTTCCAGTCAGCTGGATCATTTTTCCTACCAGCAATGGACATTTCTCCAGGCTGGGCTGTGGTGATGAGATTGAGTTGCAAGTCCTGGGACTTAGGAGCTAGGAGGGAGAAAAGCTCTCCCTCAAGGCTGTTTGTTTTTCTGGTCATCTCTAGCATTGCAGACTGGATCATCCACATTAGAATGACAGCATTATAGAAAAGTTGTTCAGGGAAGACCTTTGAGGTGATTGAGTCTGACCATTATATTGAAACAGTCTGAAATACTGCAGGAATTTGGAAGCTTGAGGTTGACTGCATTGCTGTATTTCAGTAAAGATGGGAAACTGAAACACAAATAATTCTAAGTTTCAGCCTCAAACCCCTCTCCTGTTCTCCTGGCTCCAAGGAAAAGCCCAAATTCAAGAAGGCTCCTTTTCTAAACCTACCTCAAGGCAGCAGGATCCTGTTAAAAATGACAAAGCTGGTCCGACTTGCCTCTTTTTAGGACACAAGGCAAAGTGTTTTTCTGCTTCTTCACTCACTTTTGCAATTTGAGAGCCAAATCACTTCCCTGCATCTACTCTAAGCTTAATAAACTTCCCTGCCCTTTCTACTTCCCTTGCCCTGCTGATAGGGCTGTGAGTCTCACGGGGAGTATGGCTGCTTCCAAGGAAATAACCCATTCTCACAAGCCTGTATGTTGTAGGAGATGTATGTGTTAGGCCTTAACATAGAGCAGAATACTATAATTCTTCCAACAAGAAACTCTTTCAGCCTATAAATCCCAGTGATTACTACTTCCTTGCCAAGCAGTTTTTACTAGAAGTGGAAGATGCTGGCATGGGTTGCTGATCACCAAGAGAAAGAGGAGTGGTAGCATCAAGAAATGAACATTCAGACAGTAGAAACAACTAAAAATTAATATGGATAGAGGAATAGACAGAGGGGCAGTTACTCTGGCTTTGGGTGGGATTTTGCAAACAGTACTACAGAGCGACATTTTCATGCACAAGCACAAACATATAAATCCATTTGCAGTAAAGATACACATTTTGGGGTAGGCAAAACAAAAAAAAAGTCATATCGATTGGATAACTCAGTTTCTGTGAAGGGAAAATGTCCTAAAAGTGATTTAATTTGCACAAGTGGATTAAACTCACTTGGATACAGTAAGAAACCATCACTGGCTGACAGTTTGTCATCACCTCTGACTTTTTTGTTTTCTCCAAAGACAGGAAGTCTCTACCTGATTTCTGGCTGAGTAGTTCTGCAGAGCAGAGATTTTTGGAAGGCAGAGCAGAGATTTTTGGATGACAAAGCAACAGATCTGTCAGCACTTGGTTGAAGTGAGGGAAGTGTGGAAAAGCAGTGTCAGGTACAGGACAGGATGTGCTGGGGGAAAACCATTCCGGACCATCATAAGCTGCACAGGTCAAGGATGCCTCTGTCTCTCTGCCTTTGCCATTTGCAATTCAGCGCACAGCACAGTTTAATTTGCAGGGGCTGGCATGTTTTCAATAGCCCCAACAACTGCATTTTGGGTGGTGAGGTAGTTGGATGTTTTTGGAAAAGCTTCTGCACACAATCGGTGCTTCAGCTCTGCTGTGCAGTGTGAAGATGCACATTTTTTGGGAGCAGGGATTTGTGTATGCCTCAACTGTCTATGCAGAAAGCTGCCCTTGAAGGTGAGTGTGAGGATGCAGTTCCATGAGACCTTAAGCTCTTGAATGCACAGAGGTTACTGAGTGCACTCAGGAGCTGCTGAATGAAAAGTCAGAGAAACCCAAACTCATTGCCAGGTAAAATGTGGTGGGAGAAACCTTTGTTTCCCACAGAGCTATCCCACGTCTTATCCCACCACTGGGATGTGTGAATTCCAGCTGTGGCAACAGCTGTATGAGTTTGTAAGAGACCCCTGAGAACTGTATAATCAACTGCAATCAAGGACTTGTTTCCTGTTTGAACTTCTTCCATCTCCCAAATTAAAACTGATGTAGAGGGAGTGAGGGAACAGCATTCAGCAAACAGGTCTCTCCCTCAGAGTGGTGATATTTCTGCAACCCTGGCAAATGTGATCTACAGAAAGCCTAAATCATTTTGCAGTGTTGGGTAATATGTCTGTCATTGCAGACTGGAGATGTCTGGCAAGCACAGAGCACAGAGCAACTCCCCAGTAGCTGGATATTTTTAGGAATTTTCTTATTCTGACCAGTTTTGAAGTTTTGGGTTTTTCAGCTTGCAGGAAGGCCCCATGTTGCTGGAGTGCCCCTCTGGAACACAGAACTCTTCCTGGAATTTTCTGGTGCCTGCTAGGATGCTTGCTGGCTCCCTGTCCCAGCAGCCTAGGTGCTGGGGAGAGATGCATATTCTCCCTGTATCTGATGATTTCAGGCTCCTGTCTGCACTGATTGCTTGCAGGTGTGGGAAGAAGAGATGTTATATTGCAGAAGGGCTGAAAAAAAGGACAATATTTATTTTAAGCTCACAGCAGTGTTGAATGGAACAGGGAGGAGGGCCCAGGATCTGCTGCAAAGCAACTCTGGTTGCTTGACAGTAGAGGCCAACAGGGAAATCTGTTCATCAGGCTTTAGCTCTCCATGCTTTGCCTGGCCTGTGAGTGCCATGCAGTGCTGCAGCCACTTCTCCCAATCACTGTTTGGAAGCACAGTGCTGGGTTTTCCAGGTCTGCAGCTTTGGGCATCCTCCCTGATGTCCCCACCTCCTATTGTCTCCCTCTGTGCTGCTCTTCCCATCAGCTCTTGAACCCTGTGAAGAGGTGATTAGGTCTCAAAGAAGATCAGATGATGGAAACTAGTTTTAGAGTGGATATCAGGAAAAAAATTCGCTATGGAAAGGGCTGTCAAACACTGATAGGCTGTGCAAGGCAGTGATGGAGCCCCAATCCCTGGCAGGATTTAAAAGCCACGTGGATGTGGCACTTGGGGACATGGGTTAGTGGCAAGTTTGCAGTGCTGGGGGAGTGGTGGGCCTTGAGTATCTTAGAGGGCTTCTCCAGTCTTAAGCATTTTGTGCATCTGTGAATCAGGAGGGAAACTTTGTGCTCCAGCAACAAGGATGCTCCAGTGCAAGGTGGCAGCATGGCTCTGACCTCTGCTACAAATGTCCACTGGGAAAGCAAATCCCTCCCCTCCATGTTCCCTCCTTTGCTAATTGTTCATGAGGAGTCATTAACAGGTAAGTCATCCTGGAGCCACTGATACCCTAGCCAGGACATCTAAAGGGATTGCCTGAGTTTTTCTGTATGAGTTCTGTGTCTGATCTTATCAACAAATGCACGTATGTCTATGGGAGAAGAGTTGAGAACCTCCTCTCAAAGAGCAAATTTGCTTTTTTTATTCTTTTAGGGGGTATGAAGCAAATATAAGAGTAAAAAAAAATATTTGGAGCAGTAACTAAGCATTTTTCTTGGAACTTTTTTCTTGGAGCATTTTTCTTGTAGTGCATATACTGCTTTTTACATTGAGCTCCACTCAAAAGAATTGTGTTCATCATGGGGAAGCTCTCTCGCAATTCCTTCACTTTGCTTAGTCTGTTCTGCTTTTAATTTTTTAAGGCAAACATTTAGGGTTTTTTTTCCCATGTGCTATCGCTGGGCCAGTTGGTTTGTAAAGAAACATTTATTTAATGCTATTTAAGGTGGAGATGAGCTGGCTCTAAATACAGGAGATGCTTTTTTTTTTTTCTCTCCTTTAATAGTCATATTTGGTTTATGTTAGATCTCTGGGAGCTATCTCAAAATTATTAGTCTCACTGAAAACTGTACATTTTATCTCTCTTAATGAATTTTTTTATAGAACTTCCTAGGTATCAAGCTGCTGGGCTACCACTGATAGCTTCAGTTAGTGCTTTTATTGTCTGCTATTCCCTTGCAGGAGACACTTGATTTGTCTTGCCTGTTTTCAAGAATTATTACTACTGGCTATAGTTACTCAAATCTTTTGATTAGCTAGAGACTTAAAAAAGCTGTTTATACTCTATTTTTTATGGAAGGCTTCAACTCGAGAAATTGCTTTACTAATTGATTTCAGGATGGATTTTCTTGTGGCTGAGGAATTAATGCCTGCAGTGGCATTTAAATGACAAATCCTTTCCAATAGCTATATTGTGCCTGGGCTTCACACTTATTTTTAGGAAAACAAACAATATGTTGGGCATAACTAACTGCAGTTGGGATTTTTCTTCACATATATGGTTCCAGCACTATTTTGCAGTATTTTTTACGGTAACTTTGCGTCGCTACTGCTCAAATATTTCTCTAATGCTGTGCATGAGCTAAATTATACTGTTCAAGAATAAGCTCTCCTAGTTTCTTTGTGCTTCATATTTCATTGACTGCTGTAGAGAGAAGGTCTTCAGACAGCTGTGTGTCAGCTCTTGTGTTATTCTGCCTCTCTTTGTCTCTCTACAGCAGCAACAACAGGGGGATGTCCTTGATCTTGCAGTCTGCAGTGACCACGGGAGTCTGTTTGGTGCTAGCATTGGTTCGCTGATATGGCTCAAAGGATGTCTTGGCAGAGAGGGGAGGAAGCAGGACCTGAATTTTACCATAATTCCTGGAATGGTCTCCCCTGCTTAAAATAGCGTCTGAACATAAACAACACTGTGTTTTAGTCTCCCAGGGCGAATTCAATCTTGGATGCTGTTTCTAGGGGACATTTAGAGAGGTGGCAGAGGCTGGTGCTGCTAGATTTTTGGTGATAAAGGCACAAATAATCCCATGAGCAGCACCAAGGCTTACCTTTTTAAAAAGTGTTTTTTGGAGCTGGGATCCCACCCATTGAAAAATACTCACATGGATCTGCAAAACAGCCCTACATCATAAGGCAGAGAGGACACTGTCTGATCTGTTTGTAGTTGCACAGTCCATTTGGATTTTAAACCTTCACATCCCTTGCGTCTGTGATTTTAAGTTGATCTTGTAAAATAACTTTAGAGTGAGGAAGCTTTTCTGTCAGGCTCCTTCACAGAGGTTTTGGAAAAGGTTCCTGAGAAAACCCTCCTTAGGGCAGCTGGAGCTTCCCTCTTGTAAGGACTTTGAGGAGGCACAAAGTGGCAGTGTAACATTTGACTTGTTAATTTCTCATGGTTTAATGGAAAGGATCTGCTCCTCTAAGAAAGGGAGAGAAAGAACTGCCACCAGCAGTAAATGTTTATCCCATTCTTTACATGAAGTTTTTTATTTTCCACTGGATGTGAGTAGGGATTCAGACTTGCTATCCTGCAATCAGCAGGAGAGAGAGATCTTTTATTTGTAAGGCAGAAGATTATTCAAGGAAAAGAACGTTTGATCCTTGCTAGTTAGTCACTCTTCTAGGCTGATTAAAGCATATATATTCATTGCCTTGGCGCTTAATGAGGAGTCAGGAGATGGCACCAAAAGTGCTACAGGATGTGCTCTGTAAGAATATTTACCTGCATGTGTTGTAGCTGTTAAGAGGTATTAAAAGGGTTAGACATTGATGGCACACAAGAAAGGAAGAGAACAGTCTGTTTATTTCACTTTCAAATATACATGCTCTTAACTTGAAGTGCAGCTCTTGACTTAGTTCTTACATTATTTATTATTATTAGACATCAATGCCTTCTCAGCATATTTATTTTGTTAAATTACACTTCTGAAATTAAATGCAGCCTCTTGTCAGCTTTAATGTTCTTCTGCCTATTCTTATAATTATTATTGATAAGAGGTGACTTTCAAGTTAACAGCCAGTGGATTGATAAGGCAGCTGTTATTATGTTACCTGAGTGCTTTTTGGGAAGCGTAGCTCAAGGGCAAACGGTGATTTCTCCAGTGTGGAATGCGGAATCCCCAGCCTGCAGACTGCTGGCAGAAGTGGTGTTAGTGGCTGTGCTGTGCCTGGGTGACTTTTGAAAAGCTGCCCCCAAAGTGCTGCACAGCTGTCTGTGCCTGAAATCAGTGAGCATGGCGGCTCTTGGGGGCACAGAGTGGGGTGCCCCCAGTGCTTATTATCGAGCTGTCAGGGGGTTTCTGCTCCTTCCGCTTCTGCTCTTCCCTCCTGCTCTCCGAGGCCCTCCTCTTCATCCTCAGGTAGTAGATCCGGTTGGCCTCTGGGTGGGTGACTTTACAGAGGGGCATTTTGTAGATGGCCGGGTTTTCCGACGTTATCAGCAAGAAGAGGAGCGCGGAGAGGCAGAAGGGCCAGGTGCACACCGGTAGCCCGAGCTGGGAGGGGACAGAACAGACACAGGGTGCGTCCATATTAGGAAAAGAGTTTAAGCCCCACCCCTGAAACTTCTAAGGAAGAAGAACCAGAAAATTTGGTGCTTCTTCCACCGTAATTGGCCCCGTGCCAGAATGAAAGCACCTTTTGGAGCTTTTAGCTGTTCCGCAAGGAATGCAGCTATTTTCTATTGGGCTGTTGGCCAAAAATCCCTCCTAGGTCGTTGAATACTGACAAGAGAGCGCGGAGTCTCTGGGGTTATTTTCGGGGTGTCTTAGCAGGTGCAAGGGACCTCCATGTGCTGTGCACGGCTTTTGCTCTTTTGTTTTGTATCGTTTGTTATTTTCTCTTGTATTAAACCTTTTTGCTTTTTCGAAACACACCCGATCATGCCATCTCTCTAATTATTTTGAAGCCATTTGTGGGAAGTTGCTGGTCAACCCCCGGAATTTGATGCACCTTCGTGGGGCTAAAAACACTTTGGCCTCATGCAGAATTGTATCAACAGGGGCGCACTTTGGTACCGCTTTTTGGTCTGTGCTTATGCCTGCCTGTGTGGCTAAATTCTTGCATTTGGGAAGCTGGAAGAGCCTTGCTTTCCACGGAGACACAGTGGCTACCAGATGTGGATTCAGCTGCCCACACAGAGGTCTGTTTTCCACCGGGAGTGTGTGCGGCTGGCACTGCAGACCTCAGTCCCGTCAGAGGCGCAGCTTCAATGTTGGTGCTGAATGGAACCTGGGACCAGCAGTGAAGCAACTGAATCAGGCTCCAGAGCTCTGATGACTGCAATGAAAGCCAAGGCACCCTGCTCACACGTAGACATTTGAATTTGCTAATAAAAGGGTCGAATTCTACCCTCTCTGATCTGTAAAATATCATGTATGGAGAGTATTAGTCACTCATATTCACTCTCTCCAATGACTATATGACACTGGCATCACATCCAACCCTCAGCCCTCTCTGTTCCCCCACCTCTGGACCTGAATTGAGGTCCTCCAAAAGCAAGATCACAGGGATAAAAAATGGATGTTGTTTTTCCTGATGCCTCCCAAAAGCAGGTGTGTTTAAAGCAGCCCATATGCAGGGATCTACATAGTACTGAGAGGGTGCCAGATGAAAACATTCCGTGCATGAAGCTGCTAGTTCTAATCTTTTTCTTTTAAGTTAGTAAATCAATTTAATTAAAATATGGTTTTGCTTTAATCTCTCAGATCTTAAAGAAGAAACAGAGCCTGGCATTTCTGTCTTCACTCCTTTCTTGATTTGTCCAAATATAATAACTTTGTACTTAAGGGAACAATCTCCTCCTAATTTTAGTTCTCATACCGAGTTCAAACTTCAATAATATGTGTGGGAAGGGTTGGAGAAAGACCTTAAAAGAGAACATGAAAATTTAGATAATTTGGAATTGCTGAAAGAGAATGTTCAGTTGAGTACTTAATCTCAAACCGTATGCTGTTGCTGTGACTTACATATATGTGCACAACTCTTTTGTGGATAACATGCTCCAAAGGTCTTTGAAATCTTACTATCAGATATAAAGTCTTCAAGGGCACAATTCAGCTGACACAGGGGCTGCCAGCTGGGGGCAACATTCTCATTGCAGTGTTGTTGAAGCTGACATGGCGAATTTTGAGGCATTTCTGTAACATTATATCTGAACAAATCAAGATGCAGTTAAAAAAACAAACAAACAAACAAAACACAAACCCTCACACTTACCACAGAGAGGGCATTAGCAAGAGCTGCTCCGGAGTAGGCACAAAATAATGCTGAGAAGAGAAGACCAAAGAGAGCTCAGGATGAGTGAAAATATTGTTCAATTCTCCAAAGAAAATATAAAAAGTAGCAACTTTGTCCAAATGCACAGGAAAATATCTTCCCAGCTACGAAATGTGAGGATTCTAGTGTTGCTAGAATTCAACGATTAGTTGAAATGTCCCAAGAGAAAATGGCCTCAAGTTGCACCAGAGAAGATTTAGGCTGAGTATTAGGGAACAATTTCTTCACAGAAAGGATTGTCCAGCCCTGGTTGGACCTGCCCAGGGCAGGGGTGGTGTTCCCATCCCTGGTGGGATTAGCAGCTGTGTGGATGTGGCACCTGGGGACGTGAGTCAGCAGTGGCTTTGGCAGGGCTGGGGCCATGGCTGGACTTGACGATCTTGGAGGTATTTTCCAACACAAATGATTCTGTGACTACATTTTATCCTATTTGCTCTGTAGAGGTGGATGGTGAATGAAGAACAAGGTTTTGTCAAGATGAAGCGATGGTGGCATTTCTTTTATCTTTTATTTATTTCAATTTGGCACGACCTGACCCATGCAGTGGGAATTGCAGAAATTCTCCAGCAGTGCTGGACTTCAGAAATTCTCTGCCCTGTGGCTTCATACCACAACCAGTTACCAAGGGGTCTCCTTGCCCCAGGATGCCAGGGATGGCAGAACAAGAGGCAGGGTCAGGCACCCAAGGGCTAAGTGAAGGAAGGAAAAGCTACTGAGAAATCCAGAAACTGTGCTCCGGTCACTGAGATAAAGATAACTGGAGCCTAGGCATATCTTCACAGGAATGTCTTAAATGGGAAATTTCTTTTCCTTAACTGTTCCCATAGTGGCTGTTTTTGGCTGCTGTTGGATGTGGGGTCTTTGGGTAGATGGATTTTAAAGGATCTGGTGCAACAGCTCTCTTTTTATGGCACATTTCCCCCAGTGATACGTATAATTATGAAAAGGCTGCTTCTATGAATCTGTTGTTATTTTGTTAAATATGCTCGTGGATTAACTTGTGCTCATTTCACAAACAGTACTTCCACCCTTTGGAGATGTTTCCACATTGTCGGGGTCGAACACTATTCCCTCTGTACTCGAGCAATCAAGCCCAATGCTAATGCCACCAGAGAAACAGCTCTTGCACAGTGCCTGCTTTTGGGACAGACAGAGTGATGGCTGGCTCTAAACCTGTGCTCCTCATAAGCTGCCCATCTTCTCAAATTTTTGCCTTCCCTTTATGTAAAAGATACTGTCTTGTGTTGCAATGCAAGATGTAACCAAAAGTATGTATTCTATTGCCATCTATTGAAACCTGTTGAGGTGTTTTTCTTTATTTCTTCCATGACCCATCCTCCCGCCAGGGGGATGTGGTCTGTTAATGGGCCATTAAGGCAGCCACTGCATGACTGATAAAATTACATCATCCCATTGTGAGATGCTCCACCCAAGGGGAGGAGCCAAGCATTCCTATCTGGATAAAACCTGAGATTCAGAACACCAGCCCAGCCTGTTTGCACTGGATTCCCAGGAGAAGGCTGGACCCATCTCACCGCCAGTGAACCTTCAGAGGAAAACTACACCCTTCTACAGGATCATCTCTGCTCCCACAGAACCACATCTGTCACTCCAGGAGGACTTGATTGGACTGCTACCAACACCCTGACCAACAGGGTGTCAGGTTGTGTTCTGACTCTCTCAGTGCTTTCCTTTTTTGTTTGTTTGCTTTTTGTACTACTACATTTTTATTTTTAGTATTCCTAGTAAAGAACTGTTGTTTCTATTCCCATATCTTTGCCTGAAAGCCCCTTAATTTCAAAATGATAGTAATTTGAAGGGAGGGGCTTTACATTCTCCATTCCAAGGTAGGCTCCAGCCTTCCCTGGCTGACACCTGTCTTTCCAAACTAAGACAGATACGCACCACAGGCAAGTGACAGCAGATGTGTCTGCCAGGTCAGGGCATAGAACATGCCCCCGATGGCGATGCAGGCCAGGGCACAGTTGTAGTTGTGTAAGCCAAGGTAGATGCTGTCAAATGGGGACGCAATGCTCAGAGCTG
The DNA here is from genome assembly GCA_013400495.1 of Nicator chloris. NCBI lineage: Eukaryota > Metazoa > Chordata > Aves > Passeriformes > Pycnonotidae > Nicator > Nicator chloris. Next base: position 96,128 of record WAAE01018799.1, read on the forward strand.
CAAGACAAAGGGCAAGGCTGTGAGGTCAGGTGTGAGAGGAACCTGCAGGAGGAATCTGTCATCTCTTCCTCATAACATCAAGGTGGGTTTGTCTGTTCTCACGCATGCACGTGCAGGAAAAGGAGGATGTCAAAGGAGGCTCATTATTTTGGAGCTCTGATAATGTCCCTGCGGTGGAATTTGGCCCAGTCTCAAAGGTTTAAATCAGACAAAACTTCCTGTGTATTCACACAGTGTGGAGGATACAGCCAGAATGTGGGAGAACCTTCTCACCTGGGTGTCCTCCTTGCAGAAAGCTGTGCTCACACACACTGTTTAAACCTCATACATACCCCACTTTTGAATATCAGAGACACAACTGCATGTCTTTTGTGGGAGCAAGCAGAGTTTTCCATTTTTTCCTAGTGACCTTTGTGAGGTATGGTTTAGTTACTAGAAGTGGTCACTTCACCTGTGCAGGGGAAATTCTCCTGGGATGGGGATGGGAGCTGGGGGTCTGTCTCAAATCTGACCTCTCAGAAACTTCTGCAGGATTTCTCACAGGCTTCAGCAGTAGCAGTGAAAAGGAGAGGTCAATATGTAGTGCACAGGCCACTTTCCTGACACTTGTGATATTAATGCATTTCCTGCGATACTGTCCTCATCTGTCTTCTGTTTTATCACCATGCTTGTCCCCAGAAACTTTTCCTGGATCTTTCCCTTCTAGATGAATGTCACACCTGTACAAGGCCTGCTATATGCTCTTAGCCATACAAATTGTGGATAGTTTTGTTTAAAAACATGAATATAAGACAGCTATATCTTGTACAAAGTACTTCAGAGCAAAGAGAACATTGCCTTTTCCAAGGAATCAGGCTACACTTATTCCATCATCAGTGTTCATTAAAATCGGTCCCTTAAGTGGCAGTAATGTTGTTGAACCTCTAAGGTCTGCTTTGTGTCTCTCAATATTGTTTCTCTCTGATTAGTGGGAAGACAGGATATTTTTAGTGGCATTCATCTTGGTATTTTGACAAATCCACAGCAGGACTGAGCAAACTGCATTCCAGAAAAGTGTGTTTCCCTTCCTTGGCTGATTTGTTCTGAGGCAGACCTTTGCTTGTGGTCATCATTTAAAGCAATTGTGGTGGCAAGAAATCAGTTCTGAAAGTCTTTCTCTAGGTTTCCTTGTGATCTCCATGGGATTTATCAAATCCATTGGCTAGAGGGTTAAGTAAGATGGAACAAACCACCAGGCTGAGTAACAAATATAACAAAAAATGGAAAGTTTAAAAAAAACCTGCTTCTGTTCTTGCCTGCACCATGTTGTGTGACCTTTACTAAGAGCTTGCAAATTTAGATACAGCTTTAAAAATGAGAGTGTTGTCCCAGCTGCTGCCAAGCCCATGCAACTTTAAAGTCTGGAGAGAATCTGTCTTGGATTAAGATACCTTGGTTCCAAAAATGATTTGGTCAGTATTTCTTACCTGCAAACATCCCCACGGTTGATCCAATTGCAGCATGTAAACAAATCAGTGGGGAGGAGATGAGCAGAGCCACGAGAAAAATGCCTCCAGTCCAGGGGTTTCCACAACCATACACTTGACCAATACCAACTGGGATGGATTGTAAGAGCTGCAGCAGATGGCAGAAAAGGGCTTGTTATGTATTGTCTGTCTGTGCCCTGAGGGACACAGCAGATCTTTTGTCCAAGCTATTGGCTGAAAAGGGAAAGAAGAAACCCTGGCTCTGAGCTGAACTCTGAGTACCTCATAGAAACCCAGAATGGTCTGAATTGGAAGGGACCTTAGAGATCACCTCGTTCCACCCCCTGCCATAAGCAGTGACACATTCCACTGTTCCAAGTTGTTACAAGTCCTGTCCAACCTGGCCTTGGACACTTCCAGGCATCCAGGGGCAGACACAGCTGCTCTGGGTACCTTGTGCTAGGGCCTCCCTACTCTCACAGGGAGGAATTTTTTTCCTAATATCAAATCTAAACCTACTCTCTTTCAAATTGAAGCAATTTCTCCTTGGGGAGGAATGGTTTCAAATGTCCCTCCAGGCTCTTGTAAGTAGTCTCCCTTCATCTTTCCTACACAATCTCTCCCGGTATTGGAAGGCCTTAGTTAGGTCCCCTGAAAGCCTTCTCCTTTTCCAGGCTGAATAAACTCAGTTCTCCAAGCCTTTTCTTATAAAAGATATGCTCCATCCCTCTGATCACCTTGCTGCCTCCTCTGGTTTGGCTGCAGCAGCTGCACGTCCTTGTGCTGTTGGAGCCAGGGCTGGGGCAGCTCTGCAGGTGGGGTCTCAGCTGGCACAGGGGCAGAGGGGCAGAATCCCCCTGCCCTGCTGCCCACGCTGGGGGATCAGCCCGGGGCACGGGGGTCAGGCTGGGGCAGGTCCAGCTCTCACCCACAGCACCCCAGGTCCTTCTCCCAGGGCTGCTCCCTCTGCTCATCCCCAGCCTGGATTGATCCTGGGGGCTGCCCTGAGCCAGGTACAGCTCCAGCACTTGGCCTTGTTAAACCTCATGAGATTGCCATGGGCCACTCCTCCAGCCTGCCCAGGTCCCTCTGGATGTCCTGCCACCCTCCAGGTGTGCCAGCTGCACCTCTCAGCTTGGTGCCATCTGCAAATTCACTGAGGGTGCCCTTGATCCCTCTGTGTCAGTAATGAAGTGTTCACTAACAGTGGTGCCCATATGGACCCCTGAGGGACACCACCTGTCCCTGATGTCCACGGGTACCTTGAGCCATGGACCACACCCCTTCATCAGTTACCCTGTTCTCCTTTGGGAAGATGACCCTCCAGAGCGAGAGCTAGCCATGAGGGGAGTAAGAATAAATGAGTTTCTGTCACTCTGAAATCCTGATGTTTTCTTTGAATTTTCGTTTTGCCACTGACTGTGTTGCTGATGGTTTTTTTACCATATCTGGACTGCAGGAGGACATATCCAGATATGTGCTGGCTGTAAACTCAAGATTAATTTTGGCACAACTCAAGTTTGAGTGGAATGAGAGGCTCAGGTTCCCTGCTCCCTCAGGCTCCACCGGCCTTTCTGCTGGATCAACCAGGACAGTCTCTGGAGATTCTGTGACTCTGCTCTGTTTGCATTGAACCAATCCATGTAGTTCTGTGAATTGCTCCCGAGTCATTCTCACCCACGTGAATGTGTCACCCAGAGGTGAACGCCTTCATGATCGCCTTTTCAGTGAAATACCATAAACCTGTTGGTGTCAGGCTTACCAGTGGCACGTTGATGTCAGACCAGGTGATATTGGGCACTGCAGCTACGGGCTTGATGAGGGTTGTGGGGAAGAAGGGGTTGTAGTGCCCTGTGGCTGCCAGGTATAGGGTCACCGCAATGTTGAAGGGCAGAGTGAAAACAGGAAGGTCCCATTTGCTGAAGATGGATCCCAAAGCACTGGACAGGACTGGGCTGAGAACAGGAGAAGAAAAACAATTATGACTTGTTCATCACAATTTATAGTGGTGAGACAGCCTGCCTCTTTGGTCACAAAATGGTAATTTTGGCAAATAAAGGCCAATACAGTTCCTTGTAGCAACGCCAAGTGGTGAATACCTTAATATCTTAATCTGCATCACACAAAGGGTTGTTGAAAGCTGTTCATCTTTCTGAAAAATATAATCTCCCATCCATGTATGCATGCAATACAGCATTTGGGCATGGACAGAGACAGGCAACCTGACTTACTATTCGAATTTAAAATTTGAACAAGAAGCAGAAAAGGAAATTTTGGGAAAGTCACGTGAAAATCTATGGAGAACTTTAGGTGCTCTAAGAAAGCTGCTGTCTTGAGGAGGCAGGAGGGAGTTGGAAATTACCCAATTTGCTTTCTTATTTGCCTCTTTTTTGTTTTGTTTTGGGTTTTTTGTTGTTGTTGTTGTTGTAGTTTTGTTTTGTTCTTGTTTAAACAGTTTGAAGGGTATCACGAGATGGCTCTGGAAAAGAAATAAGGCAGAAGAAGCGATCAAAGGGGGCAGAAAATGTTCCATTAAGGAAGATGGAAATATTTACTATGTTAGATGTTATTTTTGGGGACTACAAGGCCCAAGAGAGTGTAAGGCAAAGCCACCACTGTAGCAGAGCTGGGAAAGGTGTTGGTACCAGTCTTCACGCAGACCTTGGCTGATGACACTTTGTTCTGCCTAGGTACCATCCAAAATTATACAGAGTTTTCTGAAAACTGAGACTTGCTTTTAAATAGCTTTATTGAATATTTTAAGCATGTCAGGTATTTGGGGTGAGACTCAACCTAGAGCCAGAGCACAAAAAACATGTAAACCTTGAAATACCATGGCCTTTCCCAAAGTTCTTGTCTGTAGAAGCTGGGATATAATCTTTGTTTGACCTGCTTTCTTCAGGAGATTTCCAGACTGCTTGATTTCCACTTGAACTGTGTGTCCTACATGAAGGACTTTATGAGACCATATTGGCAAGTTAATACATGATTTTTATAGGCCCCAGAAAGCTCAAGGAAGAGAAGAAATGGCCAGTCCTTGGTGCAAATGGCCTGTGTTCTCCTTCCAGCTGAGCTCTTCTGCTACAAGTGAGCTAAATAGCTCTTATGGTCTACTCCAAGTAGCAGTGAACATTAAAGTTGATAAAAAATCAATTTTAAGACTTTAATTTTTCAAGGAACCGTATTTGAGCCCTCGAAGGTCATTAAGCTGGTTATAATAAAAAACAACCCCATCCAAATTATTTGACATTTCAAAAGCAACATCTTGTGTCCTGCTGTATAGATACTATCAGTGGGAAAAAATGCTTTGTTCTCCCTGTGTAATCTCAGATGAAGCTTATTCTTTTTTTGACAAGTTTGGTTCCCAAAGGAGTTTACAGATTTCCTTGCTTGCAGCTGTAGGAAAAAAAAAAAATCTGTACTTTAGTGAAAATGGTGTCCTAATTTCTGTGCTGAAATACAAAGCTTCTGTCACTTACACATCTTGTCAGAAAAAAAAGGAAACAGTTAAATAAATGCTGACTTCTAAAGCTGAAAGTCAAAGTATCAGTTAAAAAAATCACTGACATGTCCGATTTTAAAATATTTCAGCTCTACCCTCAAGACTTGTGAACTAAACAATGAAGAAAATTTTGAACAAAAGGCCTCAAGGAATTCTGGCAGATAAGACAAACTAAACATTCTTGCAACATATCCTGGGTTTTGAGAGATTGTTATAAGATGACCTTTGCTGAGAATGATTAAATAAATGAAATATAAAACAAATCTGATCTTAAAAGCAGTGAAAATCCAATAATGGCTTGCATCTTATTGCTTACAGTGATTAAAATGTGACTATTAAATTAATTTCAGTTAAGGCTGTTAAACAGATTCTGCAGCGCTGTTCAGATCCATATTTAAAAATGGCAAAATTTAACCCTGGAAGGACATAGTCTGTCCTATGGAGCTGATTGGAGGAATTAATTTTGCTCATGTCTGGTTGCACATCTGAGATTGAGTTCAGCCCCGGGATGAGCACAGGGGTGATTCAGGGCCTGGATGAGGAGGAAGCGTTGTTGTGTTGGGCACAGTGACCTCCAACCCCTGTGTGTCCTGCTGCTGAGGGCCATTTTCAGAGCACTGGGGTGCGGCTGCTTTGCCTGTGTGCTAAAATCAGTGTTTCTGTGCCCTCAGCTCCTGCCACGTCCCCCATGAGCTCTGTGCGGTGACGAACACAACCCTCATCAAGCCTGGGGTTACTGGTGTAGGCCAGAGGAGGCCTCAGTGTTTCTGAGCTTTTTGTAGCCAGACCCATCCTTTGAGAATTGTCCCTAGGAGGAGCAGGGGCACCTACCAGGCCATGGATATCACTGCCACAGGCGGGAGAAGCCACCAGTAGTAATCCCCTTTGTCAGAGTAGACGGCCATGAGGAGGCCCACCAGGATGCCGTTGTAGCCGTGCAGCCCAGCCGCGATGGATGACCTGTGACGGAAACAATTGCCAGGTGGAAAGCTTTGCTGGAGGTGGCCCATCACTGGGACACACTGAAATCCAATTTGTAAAGTGTCCTGCCCCTGGTGAAGGGATGAAAAAGCAGATTACTGATGAACCACCTTGCAGCGGTGTGTGGAAGGTGAAGTCTGGGGCCTGCTGGATGATGGAGGGGGATCCTTGTGACTCAAAGGGTTACACAGTTGTGGGAATGGCTATCAGGGAGAAAGAGCTGTCTGTTTTCAGGAAGACAGCCACAGGGACAGGCCAGCTCTTCTTGGGCCACAGCTCTGTCTTCACCTGAGTCTTCTGTCGCTAACAAGGGGCAGTGACCTGTCAGTGGGCTCCAAATAATATCACAGCCATCAACTTTTATTAAGTGTATGAGGACAGGAGGTGCCACATACCTGTCCTGACTGAGGGCCAGCGCAGTTAACGTGGACACGGTGGTTCCAGTGCAGCCCGTGAGCATCCACCAGGGGCTCTGGATGAAAAGCCCCACTAAAATGATCAGCCCGCTGAGAGGGTTGTTGACAAACATCACCTGAGAGGTCCCTCGCAAGATCCAGTCCACCAGCTGAACCATTAAGGGCTTCTCTGGAGGAGATCAAGGCAAAACACTGTTGGAAATGCATCATTTTAGCAAAGCACAATCTCTGCAGCCCCTTTTCTGAGCAAAGAACAGAGGTGAAATATTAACAGTTCTGTAAAACAAGTCTCTGATTGATTGTTGTCTCTGCATATTTTGCATCTGGCACTTGAGAACTAATAGGGATGGACTGGGCACTGCTGTAAAATTAATGGAGGGACAGACAAACAAATGATTTATTTATGGTTGCCAGAGAATAGTTAAAGGATTACTTGCATGGTAGATCACTTTGGATTCTGCTATAAATTCAATAAGGAGACAGACTCTTTTTGGTGTATGATTCAAATGTAGAGGGGGACTCTGAAAATACTTCGCACTTTTATAGGGGAATATGAAAAGGAACAAATTTTGCTGGTTTACAAAGAAAATCAGCAACCCTGAACATGGAGGTATGGTGTATGTAGGAGATGGGGTCAAAGGTTTCAAAAAAGTATTTTGAAAGCTAAAGAACCTAAATTAGAAAGCAGTAATTATAGCTTGGACTGTACTCAGGGCAAAGAGGAATTTCCAGAGGACAAAGAGTTATTGCTCTTTAGAGCAGGTTATTGAACCTGAGCAGAGTAAACAGACATCAAGCACAGATACCTCAAGTGAGTGCAGAGGGAAGGTGGGATGAGGGCACTGCAATAACTTTTTGCTGCTGGTTCTCCTACTGCAAATTGACTTGAGTTTTTCTTCTACCTCTCTTCTGGGAAAGCTGCAACCATTTCTGAACTGCTGTGTTATTAAAGGATGATGCAAGGAGAATGGATGGGAAAGGGGAGCTGCTTGCATGTACAAGATGTTCAGATGTTCATGCAATGTGCCTATGCAGCTTCTATCTTCTTCATGATTTGAAATTATTTGTCTTAATTTGATTGTTCATCAGATGCAGCATAAGGTGCCAACGTATTTTCTGAATATGGGCAATGACTTGTTCTTAAGAACTCCTTCCAGACAGGGTTAAGGAGGAGGAACAAAGAGGAGGAGGAGGAGGAGCAAGGGGTTCCTTAGAGGAAAATGACCAGGCTTGTCTGAACTAATTTTAATTAGTATTTGGTGTTGAGCTATACAACAGGTATCAGCAATACACTTAGTTTCAGACACAAATATTAGCTGTAAAAATTCAAATATAACGAGATGACAGTGACCAAAGCTTTCCAGAACACTGAGTAAGAAAATCTGTCTACAAAGCATGGACCACTGGAGTAAAGAGAAAGCAGGAGGCGATATTCCCTTGTGTCTGGGGATCACACTGGCCTGGCTGTAAATGGATGTTCCCTATTTCTCTCCCACTGTTGAAGGTGTATTGCTAATAACCCTAGCCTTGACAGAGGACCCACTGTCTTACACAGCCTCTCAAACCCTCATCTCCAGTAGTTACGGGTAACTTGGACTATCTGCTCATGCATTGCTCCTTTCTGGACAGAGAACCTTTGAGATCAGTCTTGGCTTCTATCTTATGGCATTGTAACACCCTCTCAGTGCCTATTGCTGTCCCAAGGCTGGGAACTCAAGCGCCTCAGGAGGCAATTCCCCATCATCAGCCCACAGGAGGATGAGAGACAGGGCTGATCCAAGGCAGTTACAATTGAGACTCAACCCCTGGCCCTGCCGTGTGATTCTGGGCACTGCTATGTGAGACATGATGCTAATGACATGTAACTGATTAAGTGTGAAAGACATCTTAGGACTGTGCCGAATTTTGCCTGATGCCATAGTGATGGCCAGAGGATGCAGTGGGATTGTCTTCCTGAGAGTGAGATAATGGAAAGGCCAGAGTTTGCAATGAGCTTGGACCATGCTGCTTCTGCTCTGCCTCAAGGGGTGAAACACACTACACTGGAAGTACTGCTGGCAATACGGATATCCCCAAACACATCCTTCTGCTTACTTTTCACCCACTCTCCATATTCTTTCATTTCTCCTGTGAGATACCCCAAACCATGGTGGATCCAGTTTCCACTTCTCCATAGCAGGTCCTGGGCTCTTGGCATCTCCTTCTTGTACAGCTCCCTCTCATTGGGATGTTTAGTCACAACGATCTCACCGAGCTCCATCCTCTTTTGGGTGATGGTAAAGGGTAACTGTAAGTCATAGAGACAATGTGTTAGAAAAACCTTTTGGGTTGGGCTCTGACAACCTCCAGAACCCAGTGGTGATATCTTTTATCAAAGATGGGATGTTAATGGAGAAGGTATCTGCCAGATCCACAGCTGGGAGTGGTGTGTGCTGCAGTGGTGTCTCCTCCCAGGGATGGGGACCAGGCAGTGCCCTGCTGTTGTCATGGGGCTGTGGCACAGGCACAGAGCTGCAGGGGGAAAGAGAGACGTGGCCTGAGTGCCTTGCAGCATCCTCACTCCAGCTCCTGATGCAGCCTGTGACAACCTGCAGGTTGGACATGAGACATGACATCTGCCAAAAAACTGAGTAGCGCCTGTGTGCTAACCATGCTTGGCTGAGTGTAGCTACTGTGACAGGTCCTGAGAAGGTAGCCTGCTGAAGTTTGTCCAGCACTGAGCTGCAGGAAGCAATGCAAATTGGCAGGACAGCAGCAGAGAGTAGGGGATGAGAAAATACAAGAGGAGAGGCTGAAATGTGTGTCCTTTTTGATGTTGTGAGTTGGTGCTTTTCTATATCACCAGGAATCTGTGATGCTCCTCATTCCACATCTGCCTTTGATAGACCATCAAGGGCAACCTGGGGTAGCATCAAAGCACTGCACAGAAATCAGCATCCACATGTGACTTTTGACAAGAGCAGTGGCTCAGGGCTGTGTGCTCCTTAGTTGGCAGGTGAATATTCAGCAGGAGCAGGGGTTTTTTAATCTTCCAATTACAGTTGCGGGGCTTTGCTCATTAAAAAAGTCTATTACCATATGAACCTTAACGAGAAAATACACAAATACACTGCACTGCAGCCTGGTGAGCCACACTGCAAGTCACACCCTCAAAACTGCATCCCTGCTGCCTGAGGGGAGCCTGGCATCAGCTGTGCTGTTTGCTCTGGTGATTTTGATATAGCGTGGCTGGGTTTCTTCTAGGTGCTGCCCCAAAGTGGGCTGTGCTGTGAAGGGCTTGCCCCCTGTTTTGTGGAATATAGGCACCATCTTCCGGTGGGAGCCTGTTTATGGGTGGCTCAGAGAGGCTGGCTGTCATCGTCGGAGCCCGTAGCAGCAGCAGGGAGGGATGCTTGGCTGCAGGAAAGGCTGCTTTGCAGAGAGGAACGCTGACAGAAAGACAGCAAAAATACCTGTGGCTCTAAATGCCCTCAGGAGAACGTCCTTGAGCAACAAAAGCTGTTTTCCCTGTGCTCCTGGGAGCAGTCGCCAAGTGCAGCCCCGCACACGCGTTTTGCTGTTCCCCGGTGCTCTGGCTCTCTCTGCCGGCAGCTCTTCCCCACGGCAGCGACAGCCTTGGGGGCAACCCTCATCATCGGCCTCAGCCTAGGGAGGGCTGTTTTGTGAAACAGTGTTAACTAAACCTAAGCATCGCTCGTTTGGTTTGAGCCTAACGGAGGAGCATTATAGAAGGTGTCAAATGGTCTAAAACAAACAAACAATCAATCAAACAAACAAACAACAAAAACGTCACCGAAAAAAAGGATTGTGGTTGTGTGTGGAATAGACACACCTACAAACCTTGAATCAGATAATCAGGGGTTGGTTTAGGTGGGAAGAAACCTAAAAGCCAATCTCATTCCACACCCTGCCGAAGGCAGGGACACCTTCAACTATCTCAGGTTGCTCCAAACCCTTTCCAACCTGGCCTTGGATACTTCCAGGGATGGGGCAGCCACAGCTTCTATGCGCAAGCTGTACCACAGTCTCACAGACAAGACTTTCTTCCTTATATCTAAACTAAATCTCCCCTGTTTTAGTTTAAAATCATTCCCCCTTGCCCTGTCCCTCCATCCCTTATCTGAAGTCCCTCTGCAGCTCTCCTGGGAGCCCCTTCAGGCCCTGGCAGGGGCTCGCAGGTGTCCCTGGAGCTTCTCTTGTGCAGCTGAAGAGCCCCAGGTGTCCCAGGCTGGCTCCAGAGCAGAGGGGCTCCAGCCCTTGCCCACGGGCTCATGGGATTGTTAATAGGGAGGTTTTGAGGTTCTACACTGTGCTCAGTGTAGGAACAAACAACGAGCAAAAGAAGAGATGGGGTGGTTTTATTATCCTTCTTTGTTTTCTGATCTGTATTCTCATCCTAACCAGAAGCTGAGTCCAGGTCTTGGTTTCAGTTTAAGGCAGCCTTGGTGGCTGTCAGTTTTGGCTATTCCTTGTGGCTAGCCAGGAAGACTTTGGTGCAGGGAGCACTGAGCTGGAGTTCCCCTTCTCTTCCCATGTGTCCGCTAGGCTGAGGAAATTTGCAGTGGTTAGATATTGGGAATTTACATCCCTCTGAGGTAGGACGAGACCAGCTCCTACTAGAAAACCAGATATTTGTGCCTGGTTACATCCCATGAGCACTGGGGCTTTGTAAGATGCATAATTCCCTTGGGTGTAGCTCTGAGCACCTTCAGGTGGAAGTCAGGCCACCTGACCCCACTACTGCTGACAGAAAGTTCCAGCTAGTCCCATAGACAGCTCAACCTGGGTGCTGTAGTGAGGCACCCAATAATTTTTGGGAGGGACATGGGGTCTGAAATCAACAGCACAAGCAGAGAAGAGACTCCAGAGCAATGCCAGGCCAGCACCTGGCTGTCACTGAGGCTGCTACAGAGGTTCACAGTAATATTTAGCAATTGATCTGGTAACAAAGAAAACTCTCTGGTGAATGCTGGAACAGGCTGCCCAGGGCAGTGGTGGAATCAACATCCCTAGAAGTTATCAAAAGCTGTATGAATATGGCACTTGGGGACATGGGTTAGTTGTGGCCTTGGCAGTGCTGGGTTATTGTTGGACTTGATCTTAGAGTGCTTTTCCAACTTAAACAATTCTGTGCTTCTGTGATCCTATTCCATTTTGTCTGCTTTGTTTATTTGCTCATATTCTACCTGTTCAGGGCCCACCAGAGGATTTCAAGGTGGACTCAGAGAGCTGCACTGGATCTGTGTGAAGAAGACTGGAACGTGTTTTATGTTTTCTTGAAGTTTAGAGATGCATCAATAAAGAATGTTTTTTTCCCTTTGCTGTGAACAGTAACCACCACGAGCTGTGCAGTAGAGCTGTAACCAGCAGGGAGAACAAATGCCAAGGGGTTGTGTCTTAGTCATCGCAGCACATGAAAAGCTTATGCTCATTTTAAACCCCACCAGGAAAAATTACTTGGAGGTTTTACAAAGCAGAAACATGACTTCAGAGCTCCTAAACCCTGTGTTTACAAGGCTGCACAGCTCAATCCCCTCTGAAACCGAGATGTGGGACCTGTGTATTTTTAAAATTCTTGTCTTGCTCACATCATTTAACTGTCAGGGGTTAAGGGCAATGTCATCATATTGGACCCCTCTGCAGTGAATTCCTCTCTGTAGAGAGAAACTAATATCTCCAGAGAGTGATTGGTATCTCTTTTTCCTAACATACCTAGCTGAATTGTGAAAAAGGAAAAAAAAAAAGGGTGTTCTGCCTCTCTTTTTCCACTGGCTGCAGAGGGAGTCCGGTGGTTGAGCTTTTAGAGATCTGTTTGCAGGCAAGAAAAGTTCCAACCTAAGAGACTTTGCCAAAGTCAACCTTGAAGTTTTGGCAGATAGATCCGTAGTCCCAGGCTAGTGCTTTTGAATCACTGACCCATCTGCAGCAGGCCTGCAATCTACATCGAGTTGGGCATTAAAGTCCTGGGGCTATTTAGCTAATAAATGAGCTAAAGCTGTGTGATGTCCCCAAATCTTGCCATTTTTTATGATTCTTGTTTGCTTTCTTCTTATGGATTGGAAGGGAACTAAGTCTCACCTTGGATGAAGCACACTCACCCTCCTCAGATGGCTAAGCAACTTGGGACATGGCTGGAGTAGAATGCTGAAGAATTACCAAATTTGGGGGGAAAGAAGTATTGGAGAAAAAAATAAAAAGAGAGAGAGTGAGATTAGGGGGTGCTGAGAGCCTCTGCAGGGCTGCCGTGGTGAATTGTGGGGCTTTATGTAAGAACAGCCCAAGGGGCTGCAACAGCTGGATAAGATCCTGGAGGGTTGTGATGGGTACAGTGATCCCTGCAGGATCGTTTCACCCTGGAAGAAAACACCATTTCTTTGCAGAGAACACCTGTCAGTCTATCGATGGGCTGGTGCTCTGTGGTACAGGCTGCATGAATAACAGAGAAATCATTCGAACAATTATCTAATTAAGGCTAATGAGAGCCTGAATCACTTATGGCACACCTAGGGCTGATGAGGAATTCCTTGAGAAAGGGCCTTTTGTTAGCAAACAGCAATTCATCAGTGTGATAATGAGCAGTCCTGCTTGTTAAGAACATTTTCCAGACTGCAGGGTAGTGCCAGGTGGTTGGGACTCACCTTCACACCTACCTGTGCCTGCTTATCCCCCAGCAGACAGCTGCTGCAGCCTGCTTTGAGGTGCAAGGTGCTGACAGCACAGAGATGTGTATTTTTAAAGCCTCCCAGATCAAGCTCTGGGTTTGTCTTTGGCTTGTGCTGCTAAAGAAAACGTTCCCAGCATACCACCAGCACAAAGCCTTCAGTGATCTGCTGGTCTCATGCAAATTAGAAAAAAAAATAAGCCACCAATTTTTTGGTTAGAATAGTGAGATGGTGCATGACCAGCGTGATGGGTGATGAGTAACACTTGAGCCAAATATTCTACAGGGCTGCTGTTTGTGCTGAGGTACCTTAAGCCAAGCCTGGATAAATTATCTTTCCCATTCTGTGCTGAAAGCACAGTTATCAGAAACGCTTGGACTTCAAGGGACGTGGCCTCACAAGGGCCTTGAAAAGAAACAGTTTGCAAAAGCACATTTCTCTCAAAAGAAGCCATAAATGAATAGAGAAGAAATACCATGTACAGCTAGAGGGAGAAGCTTTGGGATGGTGACAGAACGCTTGGCTGAGTCGTAATGACTTTACCGAGTGAGGCTCTACCAGGGATCAACCTGTGATTTTGAAAGCAAATTTATAAAGCAGGGCATTTCAGAGTAGTTGCTGAGGATGCATGCAGCACAGTTTCTGAGAATATGTACAAAACCCTTAGCCACAGACCTTTAAAATATGAAAAAGAAAGAACAAAAAACTAAATAAACAACCAAACAAAAACCCTACCCAAATAAAAAAAGAAAAGGTGCTCAAGTGACCTTTTTTCCTGTCACAGGCATTACATGAAACCACATCCCACAGCAGTTCTATCATATCTTTACAAGCACAACTACAACAATTAGCAGTTGGGGTACTTTAATGGGGCTAAATATGATTCTTACATCCTTATTTAGATAATTGGCTTTTACAGTGTGGTCTTGGAGTCTTTCTGTGCCTTCCTTTCCCAGTCTCTGCACTATGTAATGCAATACTTTGCTCGAAGGCGAAAGTTTACTACTTGTTCTCTCCCACTCTGCTGCAGCAATATCTCCCACTCTGCCAGTGGAGACACAGAGTTTATTTAATGGATTTTATTGGTGTCTGTGGTAGAAGCTGTGCTGGCACCATTTGTATTTGGATTGTCTGTACACCCACAGTAACACACACACACATGCACATGTGTGTAACTGTGAAGGAGGAGGCTTTGGCTTCTTTACCACAGGTCTCCTCAATGGTGTTGTTAGAAAGGGATTCATGGACTCATAAAACAGTTTGTGTTGAAAGGGACATTAAAGCACATCCCGTCCCACCCCCTGCCATGGGCAGGGACAACTTCCAGGCCTCGGACACTTCCAGGGACTGGGCAGCCACAGCTTCTCTGGGCAACCTGTGCCAGGGCCTCATCACCCTCACAGGGAAGAATTTCTTTTTAATATATTATCTAACTCTAGTTCTATTCCTCTTGACTCCCTATAACCATTTAAAAGCTTATTTTTATGTTGCCTCTCCATGGCTGATGTGGAATGATCAGTATAATTTCTAGGGAGACCACCCAGGTGTGTGGGACATCATTGTTGGGATGGGATGGATTTACTTCCAGAAGTGTTTACCTCATCCTTGTAGTGACACAGAGAGACTGAGATGGGACCTATGAGTGTTGGTGTGTGCAGTGTGAATGTCTGCACCTGAGCATCGTGCCTTGACTTCCCATGGAGAGCTGGTCAATGTATGCATCTAGAGCATGATTCATCCTCTCCCATCCTACAGATGAATCATGTCCCAAATGCTGCCACATTTTCTGTCTATAATGGGAAAGACCGACAGCTCAGATGTACACAGCTGCACCACGTGAATGCAGGGAGAGGCGTGATGAGTCTCAGCTAAATGACTGTCCTAAGGTTATTCAGGAAATCTCTAGCTCCCTGGGATATCAAACAAGTACACCTTCATGTTTGAACCAAGGGCCTCATCCGTGAAGAATTTTCAAAATGCTATCTGTTTTTTAATAATAAAAGTAGTCAGGTCAGGTAGATATTTTAAGACACAAAAATCCTGTTTTCCTGCATATGGTTCCAGTTATAAAACCAGAGGGGAAAACAAATAGAGAAAATATGAAATATAAAAACTGTAGCTTCTAAACAGAATGTTTTTCAAAGGTTTCCATGAGGTGTTGGCTGTTCGGCAAAGCAGACTGTAAAACAATTTTACAAGCCACATTTATTCTAAGAGCTCCACTTATTGAAGTACAATTCAAACTCTTGTTCTGCCGGCCAAGTTCCATAAATTAAACACTTGTCCAATAACACATACCTCTCCACTGTTTCTTTTTGGCTTTTTGTGTTTGTGTGTCTCTCTCACTCCTTTTTTTTTTTAATCTTTTGCAAATGGAAACAAAAAGCATTTGCTTGTTTTAGGAATGGATTTAAGAAACAGAGCAGTAAAAGTAAAAATAAGGCAAGGAAAAAGAAAACAGGTCAACAGACTAAAATGAGACTTTTGTTCCATTATTTTGCATTCTGCTGACGCTGATTTATAGCGAGGGCTGAATCTGTGGTGTGAAGCTGTGTGATGTCAGATATTCAACTAAAGTGTGGCTCTGGATATTATGAGAAACCAGCCAGGTGACCTGACAGCTAGGAAGGGAAGTTGGGTGTGTGTCCTGCCTTCAGGGAAAATCCAAATATCCCTCCCTTCCCTAGAGTGCTATGGCCTTAGGGAGGTGACCATCACCAGGACCAGCCTTTTCTTACAAGAGAGGGGACAGGGAAGTGTGAGGTATCCTGTCTGATCTGGAGCAGGAATGTACCTGCAGATACGTCAAGGAAAAGCCCTGCCAGTAGTCCTCCTGGGCTCACTCTGCCTTCCCTTTCCCACCATTTTCCTCTTTATCTCTGCTCTCACCCACCTTCAGCTCATGCTGCTCTTTCAGTTTGGCCTAAAATCTCATTTCTAGGCTGTGTCAAAACCTTGCAGATTCTTTCATTGAATCATAAAGGTTGGAAAAAACCTCCAAGATCATTGAGTTCAGACATTGACCAATCCCTTCCTTGTCACCCAGACCAGAAGACTGAGTACCATGTCCAGCTTTTCCTTGAACACCTCCAGGGCTGAGGACCCCAACGTTTAACAACCCTTTTTGTGAAGAGTTGCTGTGTCCTCTTGTCCTGTCATATCACTTGTCCTTTAGCACAGGATCTGTCCTGGGGGTCACACCTGCCTTTTTGTGTCAGCATCTTCCAGAGTCCCCCTTTGATGTGACCCCCTGTCTTTCTCCTCCACACAGACCATGAGCTGCCTGTCTTCATTTTCAGAACTGGTCACTGCTCTGTCTCATCAGGAGGGAAAAATTAACTGCCACATCCCATAACACTGCCTGTACTTGTCAGAAGTATTCTAAAGGTCCTCTGCTGTGGTGCAAAGCTTAGGCATCCTAACACAAGCTCCAATGAAATGAATGCCTTCTTTAATTTAGAGAGTACCAAGGTGGGGATAATACAGCAAGAAACTGGACAATATCTCTACTTTCTTATTAATTCAAAGTGAATACTTGGGTAAGTCAGCTATTGAATGTCTCTCATCAGTTCAGAGGTGACCTCTTAAAAAAGAATAAATCATTTTAACTCACTGTAGTCATTCAGGGTCTTACTCTGTGAGGCTTCAGTTTGATGGACATGGGCAGCCAAATGTGAATCAGTTTGGAGCTGCCAGAGAAATTACTGTTCTTTGTTGAGGGCTACCTTCTGCCAGGCTGAGATACTATAACTGATGGGTGTGAAAGAGAGGACAGGGAAGGAAATATGCCTTAGGACATTTTAGTGTGGAAGAAGGCAGGTTTAATTTAGCTTTCGCTGAAGGTGATTTTATGCAGCCTGTTCATGCTGCAGTAAGGTTGGAGGCAGCCTTGTGGTCAGTCTCAAAGGCTGGGGAACGACCAAAAGATGGTGGGGACATTAACTCCTTCAGAGGGGCAGTGGTTAAGGGTGATGATTCCTGCTTCAGCTGCCCACTCAGTCTGCTAGAGCTCAAAGAGGGCTTTGAACAAGGAAGTTTTTCTGGTTTTCTATGTGGTTGCTTAGGGGGTGCCATGTGGTTCTGTCATGCCAGGAAGCACAAAGGGCAAGGCAGGATTGGAACACCCGTGACTCCATCAGTGCTCTGCAGGCAGGTGATTCGTGATCTGCAATGCCTGTGTTCCCAGACCAAATCACTGATGTTAACATATATTGAGAAACCTTGTTTATTCTATGCAAAATTGCCTCGTTGTTAAACCTTTAAGCTCTTCATCTGGGGTTGGATATCCTGTACAAGCCTTGGGGAATTAGCAAAACCCCTTTGTTTTGGTGTCAAATACATTGCTGTTTTTTCTAGCCTAGCTTAGCAAAGCTTTGCTTGTAATTATTTTAACTGCAAGTACAGTCACAGGGTGTCTTATGTTCCTGGGCTGATCCAGCTGAATACTGGCCTGTCTTTAACAATGCATGGCAAACCACAGGCTGTAAAGTGCTAGGTGCTGTTCATAGTGAATTAAAATGTCAAAGTATGGCCATTATTTGGTTAATCTTGGGACAAAGCACTCAGCATTTTAATGTGGTAACCGTAAAGGCATTTCTCCATATAGTTCACATCGCTTGCTCTTTAATAGAAAGTTAATGGGGATTTTCTTTTTTAGATAGCAACAATTTATCATGTGTTTCCCTGGTAACTACAACTTCGTGAACCTTCCTTGAAAACTCCATTGGGATTCCTGCAATGTATGTGAGCATAATGAATGGTAAGTGTAAGGCAAACCCATTGAATCACTTTATTTTAAATTCTGGCAGAGACATAATTTCCCACAGTTCATAAACATTTATAAAAAAGGAGTTTACATGAAGAAAAACAGTTGTTTTTATCACTCAGATCAAAGAATACATTTATCTGGATGTATGGATGCATTTTCTGCCAGCTTTTGATAAACTCAGGTGACAATCTTTAAGAGGCTTCACAGACTAGTGCGGAACCTTTGAAGTCTGCAGCTTTGCTCACCTGAAAACACAGACATCACTTCTGCTCTCTGTTCTGCCTGACTCTGAAGTTTGCACTTCAAAGATTGTAAACGACAGGACAAATTTCCCGAGCTGCCGACACCAGACTTATTGCAATAAAATGGTAAAGTGTGGCATGTTGCAGGATACTCAGGAGCAGGTTGGATGGGGCGTGGAGCAACCTGGTCTAGCAGCAGAAAGTCCGATCCGTGGGAGGGGGATTGGAACTAAAAGACCTTTAAGGTCTCTTCTAAATCAAACTTTTCAAGGATTCTCTAATTTGGGGTGCTGTCTCCACACCCCTGTTGCAGCTTATCTGCTCCTGTGCCATGGGATTGGTGTTTGTGCACTGGAGAAATGGCCTTATGTCTTTCTGAAGTGCAGTGCAAGGGATTCCCCTAATGTTAATGGTCTTTCCATCAGAACTAAGATGGGAGAGATGGAGAGGAGTGAGGGCTGCAGATAAAAAGTTATGTGATAGAGTCTTGCTGTCATCTCAGGTTTTATTCCTCTGTAGTTACTAAAACATCACTTATGTAAGTGAGAGAAGGGTCGTATCCATCAGTCTCAGTGGAACTGCTCTGGATTCTTGTTGTACATAAAAAATATTTCTGGTGCTGTGTGTAAGTGGGGACTTGTTTACTGCAGGATGGAGCAAGATTTCTCTTGTACTTCCTTTTGTGGAGGATTTTGAAGGGGTGTGCAGAGCAACTTGATTCTCTTACAGAGGTTTCTAACAACAAAAAAATTAAAATGGCTATAATATATATATATATATTTAATTTACATCTTTAAAATGTATAATTTTGCTTTAATTTTTTTTTTAGAAGCTGATACTATTTATCTACACTATCACATGTAAATGTGGCCTGTGGCTGTGAGGTGAGTAGGGCACTGCTGAGTCATTCTGAGGCTGCCTAGAGTTGTGTCAAGTGTTGTCTAAGGCTCAGCCTTACCCACAGGTCCAGGTGGTGCTATCTTCTCTGTCCAAACACGTTTCTGGTAAAGAACTTCAAATAAGACCAAAATCTGCCTTCTGTCTTCTGGATACTGACAGAGTTATGGATTTAGAAACAGTCTCAAGGTTAAGATTTGTGAACTTCAGCATAGCATACCCCAGTGTATTGATTTATTTTCTTTTGTATAGAGGGCATTTTTTACCTGTTTCTCTTGGCTGTGGTGGCAGCTGGGGCCAGTGGATGCCCAGTCCACAGCTAGCATTGGGAATGGGGTTAGTACCCATTGTATGGGAGAGAAATGAGATGAAAATCTATGTAATCATATATTTTAGGTGAAAAGTTCATGTTCGTGAGGAAAGGGAAGGCAGACAAAAAAGAAAGAACATTTTGCCAGACCTCCTTCTGTGTATCATTTGCAAGTGTGCGTGCTGTGAATTCCCCAGACAAGGTTTGAAGATGTGTTCAAATTGAGCTTCCAGAGAAAAAAGTTTGGAGATCCAGGGGGAGGTCAAGGTTTGGCTCTTCCAGAGGAGAGTAAAGGAGGGACTGAGATACAGGGGCCAGATTGGAGTCTGTGACACAGGGAAGTGGAGACAAAGTCATAGCCAATTTCTGCAATTAACACCTAATTCTTCACGTGGAAAAGAGGTGGAAATATGGTATTGGTCTCTCTGTAAGGTACTCCCATTTTCACCCTGTGTATGTGAATAGCGTTGGGTTCACTCTCACAGCTGGGTAGGTGAATGAGTTTGGGGATCACCTTTAGGCTGAGCGGAGTGCACTGCCTGAGGCTGTGAGTCAGTTGCAGGTGCAGAAGTGATTTGGAAGAACATGGAGACAGGTATTAGGATTTTAAAATTTAAATTTATTCATTGAAGATTGTTTTTAGTTAACAAAAACCCCAACAAAATGGAGATGTAGAATCGGTTCAGGCTAGATATGTTCATGACTTATGCAGTTTGGGCTTTTAAAAGATGTTTTATTGCTACTTTTTTTAGCAGTAGGAGCATGTAAGAAGACATGGTTCAGGTTGGGTTATGAATATGAAATTCTTTACTTCAGAATGATGGTTAGGGTTGAATTTTGTTCACCCCACAGAGAAAAGCTGTGTGCTGCTCTCAGTAGACTTGGCTGCCTTATTCTGAATTTTTTCTTGGTATGTGTTCCTGCCCTTAGTTCAGGCATAATCTCTGTGAAACTGGTGACTACAGAGCTACAGTTATTTTCAAATTTGCAAGTCCTGTGATGGAGAATATTGGTATCACTCTGAATACTTTAAGCTCTAGCCTCTTGATGTGCTTTATGCCCTTTTCATTCCCTGTGTTATTAGTACAAGTTATTTTTACAGGATTTGAAAGATGCATTGCAGACCCTTACTGCTGAACTTTGGCAAGGCGGTGAAGTAAAGTACAGATTTTGCATCAGCTTGTTTTACTCACAGGAAATTTTCACCCCGAGGAATATGCCTTATCTTCAGCCAAGGTTAGGTTTAGCACTGGGTTCTATTGTAATGCTCAAAATGCAACATTTTGTTTCCGTGAAGGCTTCCAGTTATGTGGAGGAAACATCTAACTAGTGCGAGTTATTTAAATGCCACACTCTTAGTCTTTTGTGACCCTGAGTGCTTTCTGCATAGCCAGTTCTTGTGTAATATAGGATTTATGAGACTGAAGGAGGCTTAATGAAGCTTACAATATAAATTTGCCAGTTGTACTGAGTCCAGTGCAAAGGTTGGGATTAGTTTGGAGGTCACGAAAAGTTGATTTGGAAAGGCAGGGGTTTGGCTGAAGCTTGCATGATGCGAAGGGAAGAGCCAAGGGCTGCTTCCACTTCCTTTGGATCCCTTAAGTCTGAACCTCATCTGGGGTGCGGTTAGACTGAGGTGCACCCCAGTGTCCTTGCTGTGGACCAAAATACCTCTGCACAAGGCTGCTCTGGGATTTCCTGGGTTTCCAGGAAGACCCGAAATGCTGTGGTGATATAGTCAGTGAAGAAACACACTTGAAATAATTTTGCCCTTGACATTAGATATGTCACCTCTGTGCCATGGTTATGTTTTCCATGGCTACAGCACAAGCCAAATCCCATGGCTGATTCCCATGCCCCACCAGGAGTAAATACTTAGTTTTGCTCTATAGGAGAGGAAAAGGTTAGATCTCTTTCTCTCTTTGGATATAAAAGAATAATTTTAGAGAGAAAGTTGCCTTTTATTGCTAAAAAAGCAGTTTCAGGTCACTCCACATCCAGAAGTAACAGCTGTGTTTAGCACAGTACTTTGTCAGAAGAAAATAAAAAAAGATCAAATGCAGAAAAGGAAAATAAAAGAGTTACAGTCTGCATGTATTAAAGCCTAGTTTAGCTAAATTCAGTGATAATTTTTCAAAGGAGAAAAGTACTGCAATAAAACATTTATTGTGTTTTCGTGCTTGTTTTCATTCCTTTGAGAAAAATGAAACAGTTTTAAGACTCATTCTGTACTAATTTTTTTTCTTAGTTTTTCAGTTCAAGCATTAAACAACAGCAAAAAAAATCAGTTATTCACACAGTTCTCATTATACATTTTACTAGAGGAAAAAGCTGTAGCTTTCTGGATGGCATGACCCATTCAGGAAGGCATAATTTGGTTTAAATGGACTTTGACAAGGTCCTTAATAAGGATATGACTGATGAAAGAAAACCAGATATTTGGAATTGAAATGAGGAAAAAAAAAGTCTGAGTATAAAAAACCCTAAAATACATGTGCTAGGAATAACTCATCTGCATGACTTGTGCTTAGACCCATTTGGTGGAGAATTGTTGAGGCCCAAGGCACAAAAAAGGATGTTTGGGCAGCAGAAGCCAACTTGGAGGCTGTAAAGTGATTTGTTTCTATTTCCTTGTATCAATTTAAACAGTCAAATCAGCTTTACAGCTCTGAAATAAACACAGTTTGGAGTTTATGTAAGTTCAGGATGGTGTAACTGTATGTTTTGGACATGGTAGGGAAAGGAGAAGAATCATTTGCATCTAATTTGCCAACATGTTCCTCAACTGACATATCAACAAGCTGGTTGAGGTAATGGGAGAGATAAGTATTTTAAGTTGTAAAAGTGTAAGAAGCTGAGAATCTGGAAAAGGGAATTAGGTTTGAAGTTCAGCAGTCATTCACAGCCAGATACTCAGGATGGTGTGAGGGTACCTTGGGAATAGCTGTTCCTGCCTTGTTCCTTGACTTGGTGCAAGGGACTTTTGACTCATTGGAGGATGGACATGCTCGGGGACAAGCAACCTGTGGGTTGCATTCAACCTGCCAAAATATGATCCAGCCTGGCAGCTGCCTTTCCCTGACTCCTGTCCCAGGCACAATGAACTACTCCACCTCTGCTGGCAGCTGGCTCATGGCTGCTCCTGTCCTGGGATTTGACCCAATCAGAAAATACTTCTCAGTTTTCCAGCCAAACATGGGAGAAAGTCATGCTTGTTGATGGAGCTGAAAATGAGGGCGGCTAAAGGAAACATCATTATTTTATCAGACCTGCATTAAGTTTGTGCTTTTCTGCAGTAAGGTGAGTGCTGAATTCTCTGTCCCCAATGGGGTTGGTTGCCCATCAGGATCTGTCCAAAGCTCCAGGAGCATTTGTGACTCAGAGACATGAAGTCCCTGTTCAAGCCCCTCTGAGGTCAGGGGACACATGGATTGCTCTGTTGCCCTCGCTGGATCGGGCACTGGAACAGGCCACCTACTGAGCTGAAGCTATGGACCTTTCATCAGTTTTAAAAGTAATTGATATGAATTGTGATAATGACTGGTTTGTAGATCTTGCCTTTGGCTATCACAAAGCTGCTTAGAGAATTGCAATCTTTATATGACCATAGATATCTCAGCTGTGTCACTGAACTCAAGGCCAGCAAAACCTTTAGGGATTTATAAGTACTGAGAAACTCTGCCTGCTTCTGAAAGCCTCTTAAGATATTTTATGCAGTGTATACTTACTTATCCCTGGACTTTCTGAGCATGGTTCTTCCATTGCCTAAGCCCTCAGTAAGCTCTAGAAATAACCCTGCCCTTGCTTTAGAAAAGTGCACAAAGTGCCTTGTTTCGTGTTTTACAGGTGGGGAGCCTAAGAGTAGGATCATTTAAGTCTGACATGTTTGCTTGTGATTATGGAAATATCTGTAATCAAACATTTTAACAGTCAGTGCTATTTTCTAATCTGTGTGTGTGCAGTCTGATGTCTTTTGAAGGCAGCAGGAGGCAGGAAGGCCTCACAACAGGGAAAATTAAGCCAATTATCTTTGAGTAGATGTAAGGACTAAATGCCCCAATTTTAACCTACCACTTCAATACCTCTATGATTCAGCCTTTCCCTCTGCAGTGAAATGGGAATCATGCTGTTGGGAGCTTGGGGCAGGACCTCATGGAGGGAGGTGAGGGTTTAAAGAGCTTTTAAGCCCTTTGCCTCTGTTCTGACAACCCCTTCCAGCACTACGGGAGGTGTCATGGTGTCACATGGATGGTATGGTGATAATTTGCCACCCCAAGCAGGCCTTAGCTCTGATCACAGAATCACAGAATGGTTTGGGCTGAAAGGGACCTCAAAGACCATCTGGTTCCACCTGCTGCATGGGCAGGGACACCTTCTACTAGATCAGGTTACTCCAAGCCCTGTCCAACCTGGCATTGAGCACTTGCAGGGATGGGTTGGGCTTGTGGTGTGAGCTGCCATGGCTAAACCCTCTGCTGTGGGTGATGCTGCCAGGGGTGGGCTGATGAGTGTCAGTCCTTTCCTCCTGCCCTCTCAGACTGGGACCCGAGATACTCTCCATCGTTACTGACAGCAGGTTTTGGCCGTAAGCCCTGTCCCTCCTGCAAGACTGCTGCTGTGTATAGTTTATTTCTGCATCATGGCTGAAGTGCCTGATGAAATTCATAGAGGTAGGCACTGATAAGCATCCCACAAAAGCCTTGACGTAGAAGTTTATGCGGGTTTAAATATCCGAGCAGTCTCACGTGAAAAACGGAGTTTCAGGGATTTTGGTATTGCCATTGGTTAAATAGATTTCAGGTCTTTATTATGCTATTGAAATACTTGAATCACCACTTGAACTAAATGAAAGCTTACTGTGTGTGCATATAATTGTTTTTCTTGCTACCTATTACTTGATTGGGGTTGAGTAAGGTTAGAAAAAGCATTAAATTAATTTTCTTGTAAAGTTATGCATTATGAAGTAAGAGGTATAAAAGTTACATTATACATGGCAAATGTCTTGAGGGTTTGGTTTATAGACTTGTTTATATTTTTATTTTAATGATTATTGCTTTCTTCGTGTCATTTCCACTTTTGAATCTCCATACTCATTACATTTTTATTATCTCTTTTATAAAATAAATGGCAGCAAACCAGACAATTTCATTCTTGAAATAAATAGATCCAAATATATCTCTTGATAAATTAAATGTTGTGGCTGCAAAAGGGACTTTTCCAAACTCACTAAGCTGAAGGCAAAGGCAATTAATAGCTGGCCTTTCATTTTTATGGACCACAACATGCAGCACATCCATCTGACTGGGCAGATTTGAAATTATCCAAGAGATAGCTGAACTACATTGAAAGATACATCAGTAAAATTAGTGCCCATGGAATGCAACAGGTCAACAGCCCTAGAAATCAAATCTTTGTGAGCTATGTGCAATCCCCACTGAAGTTACTTTGAGCACTTTCTCTTGACTTCAGAGGGTTCTTGGATGAGGGTCTCTGCCTCGCAGCATTTTCAGGGGCTAAGCAAATTTAGCCACTGATTATTACTGTGGATCTTAGCTGATACATACTCCCAAACACATTGTGAGACCTGCAGGTGTAGCTAGTACTTACTGGGAATCTTTCAAAGCACCAAACAGAAGTGTGTCTATTTCAGAATCACAGAATCACATGATGGTTTGGGTTGGAAGGGACCTTAAAAATCATCTTGTCCCACCCCCTGCCATGGGCAGGGACACCTTCCACTATCCCAGGTTGCTCCAAGCCCTGTCCAGCCTGGCCCTGAACACATCTCTTGAGCTGGAGATAGAAAATAGGAGTTTAATTTGTATATCTGCAGCACAAGTGCAATTACTCTTCATAAACTTGTGGGTGAGAGGTGTAGAAAACATGTCCTATTAGGAGCAGCTGTGCTGGAGGTATTTAGTGTGGAGAAGAGGAGGCTCAGGGGGCAGGCACCTTCTCACTCTCTACAAGTCCCTCACAAGAGGGTGGAGTGGAGTAAGGGTCAGTCTCAGCTGCCATGTCTGAAGTGAAAGGATGAGAGAAAATGGCTTTAAGTTCTGCCAGAGGAAGTTCAGGTACATATTAGAAGAAAAAAAAAAATCACTGCAAGAGTGGTTGGGCATGGGAATAAGTTACTCAAAGAGATGGTGGAGTCACCATCTCTGGAACTGGTCAAGGGGCTTCTGGATTTTAGGGGTGATTATGGTGGTGTTGGTTGATGGTGGAACTGTCTGGTCTTTAAAGTCTCTCCCAACCTCTGTGATGATTCTGTGATAAAATTAACTGGTACTTTAAAGTAATATGTGGCCTCTGTTCTCTGTAAATTTTTTGTGTGTATAGATTTTGTTCCTAATAGCCTTTATTTCCTTCAAACAATTTTGCTGCTCTGAAACATATGTCTGTGTAATTTTTTCCTTTGGATCTAAAGCTACAATACCTGCTATTTATACACAACAAATCCTGGGCTATCAAGTCATCCTCCTGGTTGCCACCCATAAGTCCAATTATAACCCCATAGACAAACCCTCTCTGCATCTAAGAACCAGCTGGGTTTCTCCCTGTGTATTTCCATGTAAAGTCTGTTCTAGAGCTTTGTTGAATTTGATGTTAATCAGTTCCTTCCTATTTTCTCTTCCTCCCCCAGTCTTCTTCCAGGCTTACTGGGAAATTGCAGCCATGGTGGTGAGACTAATTGCCTTGTTAGGAATAAGTGAACTGAATGAAATCAGCCCAGTGGTGTGGGCAATAACATTTGGTAGCAGTCAGGCTCTGCTGTGCTGAGCTCCTGCCTGCTCAGCTGACCAGGTTTGCCTTGTATTGTGCTCATGTTTTTACATGTTTGTCTGTATCAAACTTTTCCTTTGTTCCATGTTTCTATCCCAAACTATCTTGGGGCAGAGCCATCTCTTTGGACTGAATATGCAGAGTATGTGGTCTACTGGGATATATATTATTAAGGCTTCCAAAAGGAACCCAATATGAACAGTAAGAATAACGTGGATAATACTGAAGAATATAGTCTTGTTAGAACAGGTAACATAAATCCTATATCTAAAAATAGAACACCATCAAGAGAGTTCAAATTAATTTAAAGTAGGGTGGTTTTAGTTTTTTTTTTGGTTACTGGAATTTGCAAGTGGATGGGGAATTGTATTTCAGAAAACTAGCATTTTACCTCATACATTTTCTAAATGGGAATTTTAGGAAATAACTATTGAACTGTGCCATCCCTATTACTCCATGGCAAACACCCCTCCAATGCAGAGTAAGCAGGATGCCAGTAATGACATGGTTGTTTTGAACACTTGGAGTTTTGCCTTGGCCAGCAGGGAAGGATTTGGGATCTGGTGCCTTTTGTGGTGGGCGATGTAATTTCATTGCATTTAAGCAATAAGCAAAATGTTTCTTTTTACACAGTCTTATTGCTGTTGAAGAGGGGGAAGAGAGATTGTGATCCAGAAGCCTCTTAAATGGGATTTGAAGTGATGAATAGCTGTGGGTGTAGAAATGAGAATTTATGGAGCCATTGGCTATTGCTGCCAATCCTAATGAAAATGTTTTATCCGGTACAGTTCTTTGCATGTTTCTGTGTTGGTCATGGAGCTTGGTGGGCTGTACTTCACTTCATGAATGCAGAACCAAGATATAACCTTTCCAGAGGTAAGTAGAATCCTGGTTCCTCAAAAAGACTTTGATTCAAATTCAAACTATGCAGGAATGAGGAGAGAGCTTAGTTACAGAAGTGTGTGTAATCTTTCTTTTTTTTTTTTTTTTTTTTGAGGGGGGGCTTTCTGTTCATTTTATAATCATGGAGTCACAGAGTGGTTTGGATTGGGAGGGACCATGCAGTTCCATCCCTGCCTTGGGCAGGGGCACCTTCCACTATCCCAGGTTGCTCAGAACCCCATCCAGACTGACCTTGAACATCTCCAGGAACAAAGAGTCTACAACTTTTTCTTTCCTGTCCCTCCATGCCTTGTCCCCTCCTGCTCTCCTGGAGCCCCTTTAGGCACTGGAAGGGGCTCTGAGGTCTCCCTGGAGCCTTCTCCAGGTGAACACCTCCAGCTCTGCCAGCCTGGCTCCAGAGCAGAGGTGCTCCAGCCCTTGGAGCATCTCCATGGCCTCCTCTGGACTCACTCCAACAGGCCCATGACTTTTTGTATGCTTTGTTGTACAAGTAAAGAATAACAGGGTTAAAGACCTTTGTGAGTTGTATGGATTGTGTTCCTCACTTCCATGACATCTCTTGAAACAACCTGTAAATTCATGTTCATGAGGCTCTGGTCTGAGCTGGCTGCAGAGTTTGGAAGCTCTGGCACTGCAAAGCAGGATGTGACACTGTGGTCAGAGATGGTAACGAGGGCACCAGGCATCCTGTTGTCACCCCTAGTTCACGTTCCCTCCTGTGTCAGGGGGCTTTGGAGCAACAGGGACTCCAAGGCACGGACACTGGTCCCTGCCACCAAAGGTAGCCCTGCAAGAGCTGTGTCCCTGCTGAAAGCGTTGTGCACCCTCTGGTGATGGCTATGACCAGCAAGGGCTGGGGCTGGAGTGTGGAGGCTAGGACAATGGCAAGAGCATGCTAAATTTTATTTTCACTCAGCTTGCTCGCTGGATATCCAGTAAAATATTCCCAGGCCACTTCTGTCTGTTTCTTTTAAACAGTCTTCCTTGCCAGTAAATACATGCTTCCTGTAGCTGCCACTTTATATATCGAATTAGTAAAGCTTATTAAGTCCCCCATTATTTTGTTGCATGATGGAGAATACAGGTGTTTTTCCACATAAAATGTTCACATGACACAGCAGGAGTAGCACTTTAAGCCTTAATGGCATGCACTTGGTTATCTAATTTTTGCACATTAATCCTCTCAAGATGTCTGTTAACAAAAACCTCGCTAATTAATGTTGCTTTAGTGTCTGCAAATGTATGATTCATTTTTTAAAGGAAATTGGAAGACCACAGAGCACTGTATTATGAATCATAATATCAATGACATTTAAAGACATGTAAAATAACTTAGCTGGTACGTGATATAGAATTATATCACAATCTAACCTCATCAACAAAAAAGTTGTATCTCTGATACACACATTTTTGTTTATGTTCTTAGACAATTACTGCTGTAGCAAGACTTGGGCAAATGTCTTTATTTCAATGTGTTTTTGTAAGGAAAAAAGAAGGGATCCTCACCCCCCCAAAATATCTAAAAAGACATGGAGGGCCAAGTATGTTGGTCTAGACTTCCTTTTTCATTAAATAGAGATATACAGGCACCTACAGAAGGTAAATCATCTAATCAAAACCTAAGAGAATTCACAGCAAACCCTTATAGAAACATCAATGTTGAAACAAGCTCAAGTTCAAAGCTATTTATACCAAAAAAGTAAGTACTTAAGGGACTCTAGGCATTCCTTTTTCCTTCTTATTTGGAATTGCAAATAGCAGACAGCCTGTTGTCTCTGTTTTGGCATATCTGAAGCCAGCAAATGTGTCAAACTTGCACTGTGGTCCTGAAATTTAAGCCTTTATTTCCATTCCAAAGGGATCTGGAATTTTAAAGTTACATAGACAAATTTCTTTACATTTGATTGGCAAAGCAATTTCTAGTCTTGAATTGATTTACTGCTTACAATAACACTGCTCATCAGAAGATATAAGCCTAATTAACAAGTATCCACTCTCCATCTTTCTATCATCTACTGACAGCAAATGTACACAACAAAACTGGGAAATCTTGTACCAAAATGATGAAGACATATTCAAATATAACCACCATTTCAACACAAAATCATAAAAGTTATCTGTGGATTTGGTGGAGCAGAACTTGGTGGAGACCATGGACAGAAAAGGATGCACATTATCACTATTTTTGCTCAAAAAGTTTGGAGTTAAAGGCTCCCATGGACAACGTTAACCACAGACATACAACTTAAATCCTTCTGTTAGCAATATTATCTTAAACCTCAAGGCTTATTCATTGCATGGCAATATTTTTAACAGAAGGACTGATTAGCTGTTGGAGCAAACTACCAGAGAAGGCAGTGGATTTGTCTTCTCTTGAAGTTTTCATCTCAAAACTGGAAGTCAACCTTGCTGCGCTCAATGCAGCAGCTACGGGAAGAAGTTTACAGTCAGTATTACACAGGCTGGATGCTCAAATGTCCTGTCTGGCCTGAGCATTTATGAATCTCAATGTTTCTAAAGTACCTACAGATCCTTGAATAAAAGGCGCAGTTGGAGGTACAATGTGTTTTACGGGAGAGCTCCGTCTGCCCCACGCAGAGGTAAGGAAAACCTCACGTGGCTGCATGGTGAGCTCAGGTACAGCCACATTTCATTAAGCTTATTACAACTTTCAGCCACGTGGGTGCCCAGACATAAATAAGCAAGGGCAGGCCAGCTTTTCTAAAATACATATTTTTCTCACTCTGACAGGCATGCAAGGGGCCACCACTGCCCGTGTCTCGAGGACAATTTTAACAGCAAGACCTTTCTCCTCAGGGGACTGCTCTCACTTTTTCATTTAGCAGAGGAGAAAAGAAACCAAATCCTAAACATATGATGATTTTATTATGTGAAACCCGATAGGAAATGAAGTAAGAGTATCAGGCTGCTTTCAGTTTCCTAGCAAGGGATTTTGTTTTAAGTTGCAAGAGGGGCAGCTGTGTGGGACGCTTGCTTCCCTCTGCCTAAACATCACGACCTCTTTAATTGTTGGGGGTCATTGTGAGAGTTGTGTGATGCAAAGGCAGAGCAGGCTTGATGGGAGCTCCTGAGCTTTGATCCAGGCTCTGCTGGTTTGGAGAGAAAGATTCAGTTGAAGAAGCAGAGGATAAAGGACTGCAGCAGCTCCTGGCTGTATCTTGGTGTGCACACAGGGATGCCTGAGTGTGTACGTGTGTGTCTGTGAACACCATAAGCAAGCCAGCCAAATTCCATCTTCATGGACAGTTCAATGGAAAGTTAGCTCGAAAATGCAGTATATCATATTTCATGAATTTAATAGGGTTTTCATGATTTTACAAAGTGCTTCAACCAGACACTCATGGCTGGAGGCTGCACAGCAGGAGACCTAAAACACTGCATCTGTGTTTTTCAACTCTTGCCAGAATCCATTGAATTTGATCCGGAATGACTATGCATCTTTGGAATGTACATTCACTTTTCTCTTGCCTTATCCAAATAAAAGAGGGAGATGGGGGGGGTTGAGGGGGAGGGAGAAAAGAGTCCTATGAGAATTCCATATGGAAACACTAAACTAGCATTATAAAGGATTTCCTATAAACAAAATTACGGTCACAAATTTTGAACTCGGACCACATTTGAAACAAAGGGCCCTTTGTCTCCCTCTTTTTAATATATAATTTTATCTATGTTAACACACACATTTTTATTTTTTTATGACAATAGATAAACAGATGTACACGTATACACTCATGCAAAAATGAATATATATTACTTTGAGGTCCAGTTGCAATCTCTCTTAATTTTTTTTTCGATTGCAGAACTCCTAACAAGAGCAAACTTTAATCGTTCTGTGCACTAAATCCCTTGAAAATAAATATCCAGGGCAACTTCAAAAGCCCTTAATTAGAAGCACATGTGTGGTGTTACAAATTTCTGGCTGAGGCGGCTGAGTTGTAATTTAACGTTATGATCTGCCATAAATATTATCCATAATGAGCAGACTTCATGTTACACTTCTGTACGTCAGATAACTGCAATATTTTTTGTCTGCTTTTGTTTAATCACTGAACCTTAAGTGAAGTTTAAAATTAGAAGGAAAGGAAGAAAGAAAGAACCAGTTTTCCCACTGGGGAGCTGAATATTTCTGTCCTCCTCGCTGCAAAGAGAGCTATTGATTTTATTCTGTTTTCTTTGTTACAGTTTAAAAATGTGGTTAACAGATAATAACTTGGAGATGGTGGGGGAAGGGGGAGAATAAGGTTTGGAGGTTGGTGAGATGGTTGTTTTTGCTTTGCCTGACTTTCTGATAGAAACTTCCTGGAATATTTGCCGTGTTCCTCACTACCAAAGCAAACCCCAAACCCCCATAAGTTCATTTCTACATGAAAATGTAAACCATTTCTGCCCCTGTGTTGTACCTGAACCAAGTCTATCACTCTGCAGAAACCTGATGGTTGAGGATAAAATTTTCTGTGTTAGTTTTAGGTGGTTTATGAATTGGTTTTGCAGCCTTGGCACAGGCTGAGCATGACTATATGTACGTGTGTGTGTATGTATGAGTGTGTGTAAGGAGGGGGTAGTGAACCAGACAGTAAATTTACAGTGCAAATGTGCAGCTGTGGGGATTATGCACTGGTTGCTTAAATGTGTGTGAAAAAATGCAGAAATAGGGCTGCAGAGCAAGTCCACAGCCTCATGACTTGTATAAAGAGGCAGTTTGGTTTGGACTTCAACCAAACACATGGGCTGTGTGGTTTTTGCCTTGAAGAGTGCCCCAGGACCCTGTACCTCTTTAAAATGACAAGCCTTATCTGGTGTTTCTGGCTTCAGGTATCTGAGTCTTGCCTTGGCAGGCTGTTCATGTGGCCACAGCCACATGTTATTATTATTGTTCAGCCTGGAGAAGAGAAGGTTCCAGAGTGACCTTACTGCAGCATTCAAGTACCTAAAGGAACCGCAGGAGTGCTGGAAATGGACTTTGGACAAAGGTCTGGACACAGGGAATGGCTTTACACTGAAAAAAGGCTGGGTTAGATGGGATATTGGGAAGGAATTGCTGCCTGTGAGGGTGGGCAGGCCCTGGCACAGGGTGCCCAGAGCAGCTGTGGCTGCCCCTGGATCGCTGGCAGTGCCCAATGCCAGGTTGGAGGGGGCTTGGAACAACTTGGGATTGTGGAAGGTGTTCCTGCCCATGGCATGGGGTTGGCACTGGATCAGCTTTAAGGTGCCTTACAACCCAAACCATTCTATGATGACTCTGTGATTCTTATACCCTGAGTGCAGGGCACAGGAGTGCTGCTCTCTCCCGGGATATCTCTCCTAGGCAGAAGACATTGTATGTCCTCAGCCTACGCTTCCTCCAGCAGAATGAGCATATCCTGCCTCTTTTCCCACTCCCACCAGCCTTTTTGTTGGAATTGCTTTTCTACTTGATTAAAAAAAAAACAACAACAAAACTGCAAGAGTGAATAAAAATCTGTATCCAAGTGCCCGGGGTGGGGATGTATCTCTATCAACTGCAGCATCTCGACACAAATTGAGGCTCCTACAGCTACATCTTGAGGAGCAATTCAGAGCAGGTAAGTGGTGAGCAGAGATACAACAGTTCCAAGCTGCAGGCATCCCGGGCCTAGATATAAAGCAAATAGATGGCTGGAAGCTGCACCCTCTGTGGGCATGGTAACAAGTGGTGACATGGCTGTGTGGTATCCTACCTGTCTGATTTTGGCCAGACTCTGGCTGCTGACACTGCTGCTGGGGAGAGATTTGGGTGTCTGGGATTGTAACTCCTCCCAGGAGATGTCAGGCTTTCATAGGAACAGTACCAATTTTTTGTGGCAGCAGGAGGAGCTGCAAATCCAGTTCTCCAGGGTATCCCCCAAAACACTTTCTCTCTCAGCTTTGTCTCTCATTCCCAAAATGCCTGTATGCAATTTTTGCCTCTGCTGTTGCAGAGCCTTGAGCTGGGTCACATCCTATCAGCTCTCATAGGTCATATCAGACATAGCAAGCTGCAAGCCAAGTTCGCTCCCTGTGCTACCTCCCCTCAGCCCAGCTTAGTTCACAGGGATGGATTTGTACACCTTCTTTCCCTCTTTAGGTAGTGCAGAGCAGAAGCGAGGCTGTAAACCTTCCAGGTGACAGGTTATCTCCAGGAAGGTTTGCCAAATTACTTTATAAACTTCAGATACGTAGGGAAGAAGATAAAAGCTATAATGTCGCCCTTCAGGACCCCATGATGGATGTGTTGCTCAGTCTCTGACTGTGTTGGATGTATCTGACCAAATCTTCCATTGCAATGGCGGAAACAAAAAACCTCTAATCTCCCCCTCCCCTTCCACTTCCATCTCGAGTTTCTGCAACCACAAGTGCC
This sequence comes from Nicator chloris, assembly GCA_013400495.1. Taxonomy (NCBI): domain Eukaryota; kingdom Metazoa; phylum Chordata; class Aves; order Passeriformes; family Pycnonotidae; genus Nicator; species Nicator chloris. The sequence continues at coordinate 129,434 of WAAE01018799.1, forward strand.
AGGACATGGAGAATCTGCTGTCAAGGTACATCTACCAGAGATGATGGAAATGCCCATTTCTCTGTGACTTCCAGCATCAATCTGTAGTCTGGGAGGGTTCAGATAATGCTTGGAGACCTGCAGAGCTGTGAGTGTGTTTCTGAATACAGTCAGCACTCACAGTCATCTCCAGTAATGCTTTTAGAGGCACATCCAGTAGTTTGGGCTACTTACCAAACCAAATTTAGACCAGCATACTGCTGGAGAAAAGTTTCCCAGTCCTTGTTTCAAAATTATATTTAACATTTCACATTTCGCTTCCAAACAGGGATCAAGATGTTATTTAGAAGTATGAATAATTTCAGCAATTCAGAGCAACCCCGTGAAGTCAGCCACTGCCACCACCACCTCTGCCTGAGCACGGAGGCAGAGGTGACTTCCCCAGCACAGACTGGAACAATGGAACTCTGCTGGAAGTGGAACTTCTCTCCATTGTGACCTTATTTGCCATCAGTTATTTGGGTGTGTGCCTTTCCAGGTAAGATGGGGGTGATGTGACACACTCCTTCAAACACGAGCATAGAAAAGATGCTAAGAGATACTTAAAGTGAAAAAGTACTTTGTAATCAAGGTCAAACACAAGCGGTAAGTTTGACGCAAATAAAGGCTCAGATTTCATGTGGATACACATCCTTTCACCCTCATTTCTTCACCTCTTTGCACACTGACTGCCTCCTGTAGGCTTTGGGCACCCTTCGAACCAAGCAGTCTGGTAATGATGCTAACCACAACTCTTCCTTTTGGCTGGCTTGCGTTCAGCTTTTCTTAACTAAAGCACGCCTCTCTGTCAAAGCCCAAAGGATTAAGATCCAGCTAGATGTGGTAGAGTACAGCTTGCCTGACCGGCTGTCCTGAACCCGCAGAGGCCACCCATGACCCTCGAACTGCTAAAGCCCCGCGGCGTGAGGGGCGAGGGTCACCTCTGTGCGTGTGCAGGGACAGATGAAGGGACCTGCTGCCCCGGCCGCTCCTCCTTCAGCACGTCGATAGGTGGAGCTGAAGGAACAAGGCAGGAAAGCATACACATGGGTGTGTTTGCTTCTTTTCGTGCGCCAGGAAGGGATTGCGCTTGTGGAATGAAAGAAGTGTAGCTGCGCGGTGAAGGGAGGGCATGAGGGGCACAAGGCTGCTGCAGGGAATGATGGAGGAGAGGTGGAAAAGGAATGGAGGCATAGAAACCTATGCCTAGGACAAAAGACCTTTTGTCTTGTCTACAGGCCTCTCCAGAGTATGTTCTGCATCTGATTTAGCTTCCACACATACAGCATCAAAACAGACACTATTTTTCCTGGTAAATCTTGCACAGAATGAATTCTAACATATGATTTGGCATATCTAGCTTGGATAAGACAATCACTCAAGTGCTTTGTGTGTCACAGATGTCCAGCTTGAGATGATCTAGAACTCAGTTAAGGCAGATCAGGTACACTTAAAGTGTCCCTCTGCCTAAATAAATCACCTTGTGAAGAAATCCTTAGCAGTCGGTGTAAATAAGGATTCTCATGTCATGGTTTGCTTAGTCTGCTAATCAAAACATGTAGCTCTGAGCACTTACCATTTAGTGCAGCTTATGAAAATCAAGCATCATTATTGCTGTCTGATACATTATCACCAGCAGCCATATAATGGGAAAAATGTTCCTGGGTTGAAATGAGTGCAATTTGTGATTCTAAATTGTTATGTATAAAGAAAGAAGAGTGCAGCTGGATATTCATTAGACACATTCAATTTAATGTATTGAAAACAGTAAAGAATATGTGTTAATTAATAAGCCAAGTGCACATGGCAATGGAATCTGTAAAGAGAGCCCTCAGAGCTCTGCAGCTCTTACTGGGAAGTGAAATGGCAAAGCTGCTCCTTTCCCTAGAGTGAGGTGACCTGTATTCACCTGCAGACCACAATTCACCTGCTTTGGTTGTCTCTGCTTTATTGCCACACTTAGAAAATTTTGCGCCTCAGACCCATCGATGGTACAAAAGACATCAGATGTTTTTATGCACATCAGTGTTTGGACTTCCAATTTGCAAATCTGTTTCAGAAGGAAGATAGCTAGCAAATTCTGAAAATTAGGGCCTTTGGTCAAATTGCTTTCAGAAAGGGCACTTAAGAAGGGTTAAAAAGACACTAAAAACATTGTTAGTGTTGCCTCTGTGCTGCAGTATTGGAAGGAATGAATAGGAAAAAACAGGACATTTTCAACAACTGTGAGGTTCATGTCCCTGAATGACCTTTGAAATCAAAACTGCATCTGACATTCCCTCCAAGAGTTTGTAAATGTACTGAAGATATCAACCAAATAATCTATTTCTTGTGAGGTCTTCTTAAAAAGACCCAAAAATAGAAAAACAGTAGTATGAACAATTATTAAAGTTACTATTTGGAATGGAACTTTCATTCTAGCTCAAAAATCTTGTTCAAGAAATTTTTGGCACCTGACATTTACCAGTAGTGTTAGAAGCCAGGAAGTGAATCACCTTGGAAAATCTGAACAAAATTTTCTTGGCTGCCATAATTTAGAAGGCAGATGAAATATATTTCCAAAAATTAAGAAATTTTTAATGTGATTGGTAATACATACCAACTACCTCAAAACAAGCCAATATTTGCAGTTTGTGATTTAAATAGAATTTTTGTGGCTCTTACTGAGTTGAGAATTTAGTATTTCATAGAGAGGGAGGGGGATGGGCTACAATGTTATACTATTTATATTCATCCCTAGGCATGGTCTTTCCTAAAAAAAATTCCACAAGTCAGATGTGACCATTAGCAGTCACAGGCTGGGGTCTCTCACTGCCAGAGCCCACTGAGTGGGGCCGTTTGCATCCCTCAGAAGCTGACTGTAAAAGGTGAAGCCATTTCTCCTGAAAGGCTGTGGCTTGCACCCTCATGGAGTCCATGCTGAAGGGAATAACCTTGATGCTCAGCCCTGCTTAACCTTTTAGAGATTAAACCATGTCAAGAGAAGCTCAATGTGACCCATCAATTGAGCCCAGAAATCCAACTGCATCCTGGGCTGATCCCCCAGCGTGGGCAGCAGGGCAGGGGGATTCTGCCCCTCTGCCCCACTCAGGTGAGACCCCAGCTGCAGAACTGCCCCAGCCCTGGCTCCAACAGCACAAGGACGTGCAGCTGCTGCAGCCAGTGCAGGGGAGGCCACGGAGATGCTCCCAGGGCTGGAGCCCCTCTGCTCTGCAGCCAGCCTGGGACACCTGGGGCTCTTCAGCTGCACAAGAGAAGCTCCAGGGACACCTGCGAGCCCCTGCCAGGGCCTGAAGGGGCTCCAGGAGAGCTGCAGAGGGGCTGGGGACAAGGCCTGCAGGGCCAGCACCCAGGGAATGGCTTGCCAGTGCCAGAGGGCAGGGCCAGATGGGATCTTGGGAAGGAATTGCTGCTGGGAGGGTGGGCAGGCCCTGGCACAGGGTGCCCAGAGCAGCTGGGGCTGCCCCTGGATCCCTGGCAGTGCCCAAGCTCAGGCTGGATGGGAGCAACCTGGTGTAGTGGAAAGTGTCCCAACCCAAACCATTCTGATTCTAAGGAGAGACACTCAGGCAGAAGCAACGTGTGCACACAACTCTGCCATCTCCAAGTAGTAATTGTAGTGAGAAGTGGTGGCTTTTTAGTTATGGTACAACTCTTTTACCACCCCACTTTCCCAAATGAACCCCATTTCCCCTGCAATGAACTAAACATGTTTTACTTTGGAGGAGTAATTGCTCTTTACAACATCCTAAAAGCAAACCTTGAGGGTGTCAGAACCGCAGCGTGGTCTGAGAGCCTTGCTGTAGCCTGAATGTGTTCATAGTGCTGCAAACACATGACAAGGATCCTCCACTCGGTGTGCTGCCTGCCAGGGTGTCCTCCAGTAAGGGGGAATGGTTGATTGTGTCTCCCTGAACACCTGAGAAACTACTTTGAAAGAGCTGGGAATTAACTGCCTTCTCTGCAAATTAAATGAGTTCCTGGCCTGAATGAGAGCGTCTGGCCTAGCAGAGAGGTGAACAGCATACGCAGATGAGAGATTTCCATGGGCAGGAAGAAGCACCCATACACACTCAGGGAGCCTGAACTCACCAGGGAAACGTGGGATGATCTTGTCCTCTTGCAGGGTTGAGCCTGTCTGCTTCAGCTTGCAGTGTGTTGGTAACTGGAGATGGCTCCTGGTCACGTCTTCCTAAAGCAAAGAGATACAGGAGTCTGAAATGCTGTAGAGCCACAGAGCAAGAGTGACAGCAGGACAATAACATCACAGAATGGTTTGTGTTTGATGGACCTTAAAGACCATCCAGTTCCAAACTCCGCTGCCATGGGCAGGGACACCTTTCACTATCCCAGGTTGTTCCAAGCCCTGTTCAACATGGCCCTGGACACTTCCAGGGATGGGGCAGCCACCTCTTCTCTGGAAAACCCGTGCTGGGGTCTCACCCCCCTCACAGGGAAGATTTTCTTTCCAATACCTCATCTAACCCTGCCCTCTGGGCAGTGGGAAGCTATTCCCCCTTGTCCTGTTACTCCAGACCCTTATAAATAGTCTCTCTCCATCTTTTTTGTCAGTTCCCTGCAGATACTGAAGGCCTTGATTAGGTCACCTAGAAGCTGCCTGTTCTCCAGGCTGAACAATCTCAGTTCTCTCAGCCTTTCCCAACAGCAGAGTTGCTCCATCCCTCTGATCTGCCTGGTCTGGATTCACTCCAGCAGCTGCACGTCCTTGTGCTGTTGGAGCCAGGGCTGGGGCAGCTCTGCAGGTGGGGTCTCAGCTGGCACAGGGACAGACGGGCAGAATCCCCCTGCCCTGCTGCCCACGCTGGGGGATCAGCCCAGGGCACGGGGGTCAGGCTGGGGCAGGTCCAGCTCTCACCCACGGCACCCCAGGTCCTTCTCCCAGGGCTGCTCCCTCTGCTCATCCCCAGCCTGGATTGATCCTGGGGGCTGCCCTGAGCCAGGTGCAGCTCCAGCACTTGGCCTTGTTAAACCTCATGAGATTGCCATGGGCCACTCCTCCAGCCTGCCCAGGTCCCTCTGGATGTCCTGCCACCCTCCAGGTGTGCCAGCTGCACCTCTCAGCTTGGTGCCATCTGCAAATTCACTGAGGGTGCCCTTGATCCCTCTGTCTGTGTCAGTAATGAAGCTGTTCACTAACAGTGGTGCCCATATGGACCCCTGAGGGACACCACCTGTCCCTGATGGCCACTGGGACCTTGAACCATGGATCACAATCCTCTGGAGGTGACCACCCAGCCATTTCCTGATCCATCTAATAGTTCTCCCCCCAAATCCATCTCTGTTTAGAAAAAAAGACGTTATGGGGGACGATGTCAAAGGTTCTATGGGAGATCAGTAAATAAAAGGTGAATGCATTTATAGAGCAACACACCAATAACTTCTCTAGATGCAAAAAAGGTTTGAGAAGCACCAAGGGCTGATGAAATAAAGGACCCGGTTGCTGGGACCACTATGATGGTCTGGCAGCTCCATTCCCAGGTGGTGAACAGAAAGTAATTCCTTTCTGCTGTGCCTTAAAAGGTCTCCCAGTCAACACAAAGACAAACACCTTGGTGCTTTTCTTTGTGTACAACACACCCAGACTGCACTCAGAGGAGCTGTGGATTGCTGGCCCAAATGCTAACCACTCATATTTCAGCACAGTGAAACAAACATATGCTTCTGTAAGGAGTTTGTTTGCATAGATGGTCCAGAAGGGCCACCAGTCTAAAAAGCCTCTAAAAGGCTTTTTTTTTTTCTTTTTTTTTTTTTTCTTTTGCTGTCAAAAGCTGATCATTTTTGAAAACTACAATTTTAATGGAAGAAGTGTCATCTTTGCTAATATCTTCATCTAAGGACGTAAGTGGGATCAAGCTGTTCCATGACCAGCAGAATTAACAAAATAATGTTTTTTGTGGATGTATGTCTCAGGTTTGAACTTTTTGGTTAAAAAAGGGTGCCAATTTAAGATTTTCCTATAGCTGTGATATGAATAATATCTCTGCCCAACACAGATTCTCCACATTTTGATAAAGGGTAACTGGAGCCTCTCTTTTTCTGTCTGGTGCAACTAATCAAGTCCCTGTCTTCCCCCAGGCAGTAAATTTTCATGAAACATGTACAATTCCAACAAATTTTGTTGAAACTGGTTCAAAAGTTGTCAGAAGGACACAAAGAGATGAGATGATACACACATAAGTTGGATCATGTAAGTCCTTGTTTTCTTTGGAAACCAGGGTGGAAACATTCTCCACAGGCAGCTTTTAATGCAGAAAATGGCTATTTATGGAAATCTTTACAGTCTTTTCTATCTTATAAAGGGATAAGATAGAAAGGGATGCAACTTGGCTTGTTTCCTCTGTATTATTTATGACATATAGGAGAAGAATTTATGGGGGTAACAAGGGTTTTCCAGCAATTGTCCTTCTTCCTCTAACAGGTTTTCTAAATTCTTGTTGTGCATCTTTTTGACAAACAGGACAAATAGGCTTTCACATTTTCAGTTCTAGTGTTTCACTGCTTGTCCTTGCTGAAACTTTCAGTGGATAATTTTGAGCTGTTTCGTAAAGACCGTATGAATCAGTCTGAGTGCCAGTATTTAAATTTTAAGAAAGGTTTCTGAAGACCAAAGGTTAAGCGCTGTGTTATATAAACACTTAACAAAAGTTCTCTTTTCAGATACTTTACTTTTCTTATCTTACATTTTAGTAGACTGCCTGTCGTCAGACAGTGCTTTAGACTAGACATAATAAAAATAGAAAATAAGCTATTTTTAAAAATCCATTGGTTCTATATCTTTATACAAGAAAGAAACATCAATGATGCAAGGTCATTTTTCCATTCACATGTCCTCTTTCTTACCTGAAGGAATGGCGAAAAACTTTGGATGCCCCATCCCTGGAAGTGCCCAAGGCCAGGTTGGACAGGGCTTGGAGCAACCTGGGATGGTGGAAGGTGTCCCTGCCAATGGCAGGGAGTGGAATGGGATGAGTTTTAAGGTCCCCTCCAACCCAAACCATTCTGTGATTCTATAATAAAGCTTTGAATAGATCATCTAGAGACAATGTCCACTCAAAGGCTAGCTAGATTTATTTTTCTCTTCTTGTCTTTCTTCACTAATTGAAGACAAAGTAGTGATAAAAACATCACTGTTTTGATTTTAAACAGGCCACTCTTCCTAGGAGCTGGACCTCAAAGCTCCATGTGTCCTGGGTACACTGCAAAGGCCAAACCTGCTCCTTATAATTTCCACTCTTTTGATTTTCAGAGAGTGTTTTTTTTAGCCAGGCCTTTTTGTGGCGAGTACCAGTGACAAGGGAAATATTTATAGTGCTGAAATCAAAGGGGCACAAGGCAGTGCTAACAGCACTCCATCACTTCCTTTTTCAGGGGAGGGATGTAGCTGCAGACTTAAAGATCACTCATCATGATAGGAATATTTATCTCTTGGAAAGTCTTTGTGTTACAACTGCAGGGCAGTGAAATGAGCACTGGGCTTTTTGCATGATTCACAGTTTTTCATTATCCAGTTTGAACATTGGTGGTTCAGTCAGCACAGCTTTTTTGATGGAGACAGTGGTGCACAGGGCTATTCCTCAGGCTTCTTCACCCATATTTTCTTGTGCTGTCTGTGCACTTGACCTTTCATTAACTTCTTATTTTATTTCTTTTCACACCTTGCCTGTTTTTGTGGTCCATGATGGATTTTATACAAAAATTCTGTGGGGCAGCTCATGGCAGCAGGGAGATCTGTAGGTACCCACAGCTCTGGGGATTCACTGTATGTCCTCAGGCTTCAGGCTCTGAATCTAAAATCAGAGAATCAGCTTCATCTATCCCTAAGCTCCTCTAAATCTGGGTGAGTGTTTATCTCATATCAGGAGAGTGACAAAGGCAGGGCAGAAGAGTTGGACACGAGTTGGGGTAGAAAAGCTCTGGGAAATACGGGATATGCAGCCAGGAACTACAGTGTGGATTGTCACCTGACACTGAAATTCTCAAAGGTGCACAATCTGCAGGGCCATATCAGCTTTTACTTCCTCCGTCTCATTTTCCTCCTGTCCTCCTGCAGCAAAAACCTGCCCTGGGGAACTGCATCTTTAGGCAGTGCAGGGAGCTGGCCCAGGCTGCACCACCTGGCCATGGCTGTTTCCTCTCCCCTCTGCTCTAGCTGCTGAAGACCTGGCAACAGCTCCATGGAGTGACGGGAGCCTGACAGAGAGGATGTGAATAGCTTGCTCTTGATTGACAGCCCCTCCATGGAGTAGTCTGTCAGATTAATTATCTGTACTTCAGAAATCCCTGGAGATCCCATCACCATTTCACAGGGTGCTGTAGAAACACATCATGAAGTTCCAGCCCCCTGTCCCTGAAATGGCAATCTGTCTCTGAGAGACAGCAGGTGGAATCAGCTTGTGGATGGCAGTAAGGAAAGAAAAAAGGGTTTTGAAGTATTTGGGAAATACACAGACACTACAAAGTGGTTTTTCCCTTTGGCTAATGGCATCAGAGTCCTCTGAAAGTGGTGGTCTCCCGTTGCTGACCAGCAGCCTGGGTCTTCTTCCCTACCTGTGTGGGTTTGCTCCAGCCATAAGATAACAGAGAGCATCATGCTGGATGAAGACCCAGAAATTTTGGTTCCAGTGCCTGAACCTGCAGATGTTCACTCTGCTGATATAGAAATAAGGCTAAGATTTATTCTTCTTCTTCTTATTATTATTATTGTTTCCCAAGCAGCTGTCAAAGCGAATTTGAGAAAAGAGACTTTTAAGTAGTGCTTACATGAGGAATTACTCATGGAAAATTCCTTCTCTGAACTTTTCCAATTTCATTAACAAAGGAGTGTTTATAGAGCAAAGCCCTGTGCTAGACACTGCATTTCTAAGTTTGAAATTGCTCTTGTAGCAGTTGAAATGAAGTTCACGCATCAGTTTGAGAACAGGTGCTACATCTGTGTGGAACAAGGACCTACTTGTAGCAATCAAGAGGGAAAAATATCCCTTGTGAGACAACGGGGCAAGCACTGAGATTATGAGTGAAAGCATCTGAGCCTGGTGAAGGTAGTTCCTTATCAGACTGTTTTCAAAGTCACCATTACTTAAAAAGAATAAATAATTATTTTTATCTTAAGCAAATATTGGCAATCTCTAAAAGAGAGATGAATCACAAAATCATAGAATCATGGAATAGTTTGGGCTGGTAGGGATCATTAAAGAGGATGGGGTCTTTAGAGATAATTCAGTTCCAAGCCCTCTGCTGTGGGCAGGGACATCTTCCACTAGACCAGGTGCCTCCAAGCTCAATCCAACTTGGCCTTGGACACTTCACTTCCACTCGGGATGCGGCAGCCACAGCTTCTCTGGGCAAGCTGTGCCAGGGTCTCACCACCCTCTCAGGGAAGAATTTCTTCCTAATATCATAATATCAATCCAACCCTGTCCCTTGAAAGTGTTTCCTCTTGTCATTTCCCCTCGTACTACCACTCCATGCACTTTCCAAAGTCCTTCTCCATCTCTCTCTCATGTGGTTTATGGATTGCCAGTGCACATCGATGGATCATATTGAGTTTCTCATCCATCGACAATCCCTAGTCCTTCATCTCAGAGGTTCTCTCCATCCATTCTCTGTCCAACCTGTGTTTGTGTTTTGGGTTGCCCCAAACCAGATGCAGAACCTTGCACATGGCCTTGTTGAATTTCATCAGGTTCACACAAGTCCAGCTCTAAGGGCAGCCGAGCACTATGAATGTCATATTGTAACTGTGCAATGTCTGCCTTGAGGCAGAGTTTTCTTATATAGACACCACATTCTTGATAGACTTCCTGGCCTATAATTGCATCCTCATTAAAGCTAGGCTAACATAATCTTTGTTTTCTTTTGTTTTCCTGATTTTTCTATTTCAGCCAATGCCAAAACCTCCTGCTATCTGGATATCCTTCTAAATTATCTTGTTGCAAAAGCCAGCCCGCCTTAAGGACAGTCTTGTTCATGCATGGGCTCATGATCTCTAAGGGGTATGTTGAAGGTTTTGTTTTATAAAGTACCACATGTTGCTCCTGGAGCTGATCAGTGATTTGAACTTTGATATCAACTTTCACCAAAGGATGATGAGAACATTTTCAAATATAAGGAGTCCCTTGCCCATTTTGCAAATGGATCACTGAGGCTGAAGGGCTCACTGAGGCCAGATGGAGATGGTGTCAAACACAGAAGCACCATTATTCAGCCTGGGATTTCCAGGTATTTCTGGTCTCTACTATTCATCATCTTCAAAAACTCACCTTGCCAAAGAATATTCAAATTTAACAAGAAGTGAAGAATTGGATTACCTCATTTATTATAAAGCAACTCTTTGCTGTGAGGGTGGGCAGGCCCTGGCACAGGGTGCCCAGAGCAGCTGGGGCTGCCCCTGGATCCCTGGCAGTGTCCCAGGCCAGGCTGGACGGGGCTTGGAGCAACCTGGGACAGTAGAAGGTGTCCCTGCCCATGGCAGGGGGTGGCACTGGGTGAACTTTAAGGTCTCTTCCAAACCATTCTGTGATTCTATGATTTTATAACTAGGGGACATTTTGACTGAGATTTGGTCTGGAACACACAATACCTGTGATTTCTAGTAAAAATGGCATAACAGTCATGCGAGTAAGGACGTTTGGCAAAGTTTTTATCTCTAGTATTTGTAGAAAAAGGCAGGAAAGGATCTCCTAGCATAAAAAGCAGATAAACAGGCTTCAGGGAAAGAAAATTTCTCAATGTCACCTTCCTAAGAGAAACTTTGGAGACCCCAAATATAGCTACCCTGATACTAATGCTATGCAGAAAGGAAGCTTGGGCTGTGTCACCAAGGTACTTGGCAGTTATGAGGTGTATATTTTAGAAGATCATGCGAGGAATTAAGCATGAAGATGCCATTTAATTATACATTTATGCACTTGCCTTTTTTTTTCTTTTTTTTTTCTTTTTTTTTTTTTTTTAAAGCAGACTCTTTGCTGAGCATTTACTTCTTTGAGTTAATGACAATAATTACATGAAAATCCATTCGGGCTTCTCAAGATGCTGAATTTGCAAACTGGCAATACAAATACTTTAATACTCATTTAAATACACTGTAATTGCACTTGATTCTAAGTAGTGGCATTTTAAAAGCTGTGTCATTTGTAAATATTAGATATCCCCCTCCCCCCCTCACTTTAACATCCATCCTTAGTGTATCTGGTTGATGTCAGTCTTGATAAATTATTCTGCTGAAAGAGCTGACCATAAAGAATAACATTTTCCATTAAAAATTAATATATTCTCATGCCACAGGTCCTTGTGTAAGCGCAATACAATGGTCTGTATTGTCTGTCTGTCAGCACATCCGTGTCTGATTTGTGGTTTACCTAGATCCTGCAAAGTCCTGAGAAAATTGCAGTTTTGATACCTGTCATTCATTAGTAATATTTATACTACTAATGTATTACAATATTTGCACACTGGCACGTGACACCTGCAGTCTGGTTAGCTGTCAGACAGGCTCACAACATGAAAGAAAGGAAATTATTTTTCCTCCTCATTGAACGAAAGGACAACATTTTTGCTGCCTTTCCCTCAGCACTCAGTTTTCCAAAGGGATTTCAAATGGCTGCCTGGTGGTTTGGTTTAGGATGGGCACAGCTTTCTGCAGCCCTGGGGAAAACTGGAACAGTAGGAACGGAGTCATTAGGCACAATTCCCTACATCTCAGGTCCTGATTCACATCTGTCTGCTCAGAAACCAACTGGGTATCATGCCAAAAGTAGTTTGTGTTTCTCCCCTCACCTTCCTTTTGCCATGATGGACATCCTAGGACCTAATATCCTGTGTGCATACAAAGATGCCTTCCTTCCAGACTCTATGCAGCTTTGGAAATTTTAATATGGTTTAGGGTAACATATTACAGTTCTCCCCTTTTTTTGGCAATATTTTTCTTTTCTTTATATTGCTTTTCTGTGTATCCAATTATTGTAAATTTGGACAACTGTTTTATTCCATATTTTCATGGAACACTTTTTTTTTGCTTATGTACACATTGTCTGTGTACATGTTTTGTGCAAACTGTTTAAAAAATGCATTTCCTTTCTCCTTTGCATTTCAGCCTGTTCAGAAAAGTCTAGCTGAATGATGCCTCACCTGTGGAAGTGTTTTGGCTCAAGTTCTAACAGTTTGCAAAATTTACTTAGTATAAATAAGGTTTTGTTTCAGAAGGGTAGTGAAGCAAGGTTCTATGAAGTATTTACTAATTTGTTTGATTATTCTCTGTTTTGATTTTTCTAGTTTTGTGTTGGATGACAATAATGCAAAAACCTAAGAGAATGTGATGCAAACCTCTTAATTTTCCAGGAACAAGGTTTTTCATTATTTATATGAGGCTGTTCCCAACTAGAATGAAGACAGTTACTGAGAAATTAAACATTACCTTACCTTCTGTGGAAAGAGAAAAAGAAGAGCTACCTATGAGGTCAGGCCAAATAAAAGAGAGTTTTGTAATGAACTTCATCTAAAGATAAAGTTGATTTTCAGTCAGCCCAAGGATCCTACATTTTCCATTCTATTATGTTAATAGATATGGGAGTGAAATATTTTCTCTCTTTCTCTTTCCCTCTTTTTCTTCCCCCTTCTCCTTTCCCACACTGGATTTGTTCCTTTCAGAGGTCACTAGCCTCTTCAGTCTGATGGTGTCCTGGACTTTCATTTTGACTACATATTTAATATGAGAGAAAACCACAGTTTGCAGTCAGCCTTGCTCACATGCAACTGAAGATCCATCAGATATTTTGTTGATAGAATGTGCATTCTCTGTATGATCAAAGTCCCCCAAAATTTCTTGTTGTGTGAGGGAAACCACTCCTGTTTAATCTAAAGAAATCTGTTTCACAATTAAAGTAAGCAAAAAATGTGTGTTGTGTGGAAAATTTTGTCCAACAATCTACGAACCCTTGCACATATCTCAGTGTTTTTATTGAAGTTCATCTGCCATAAGTCAGAGATCTCTAAAGGGGACCTCAGGATGTCACCCAATAACTGAAGAACTGTCCCAGGTGGGAGAAGTATCACTATGGTATGTTTCAAGACATATTTTTAAATCCTGATTTGCATAACTGCATAACCTTTGCATATCTGTTGTAAATACACAGAACACCTGTACACATTCTGTTAACAGTTATTGCAGTTTTGCACAGAAGCTCATTTTTCTGTGGATGTTTATGCATGTGCACCACACACCCAGAAAAATGTCCAAACATTTCTGTGCCCTGCATTTCCCATTCTTTCTTCCAACAACAGAGTTTTATGAAAGACTGGTTATATTAGCAAAACGAAACACACTGATGTGACATGCTGATATACCACATATTGGGAAGAATGAATGGATTTGCCTTTCAGTGAGAACTCTTTTGATAAACTCACATGCTTGAATGATTAAACCCAAGGATTAAAATATCTTTTACAATGTGTAATTTTTTTCCTTTCTCTCAGTAACTTTAACACAGGAAGGGAGGACTGAGGAAGAGAGAGAAATAAGCTTATATTCTTAACTTTCCTAACCCATATTCCATTCCAGAACTATAAGGTGTGATAAAGATAGGTAAGCAGATTAATTTAGCAGACTTCCAGACTTCTGATGCAAAAGAGAGAGGCAGAAACATTTTATCATTTCTGACATATGGAACATGTAGTTCTGACTGCAATATGGAATGGATGATCAAAGTCATGTTTTCAATAGATCCGAGGAACATTTTTAGCCTTAAAGTCATTAGTAAACTTCAATTTAGGAGCTGAACCCTAAAACCTTAATTTGGACAAAGCACTCCTACTTGGGAGCGTAGCAACTCACTCACAGGTCAAAATTTAATATAATTCTTGAACCAGGCAGCTCAATGTCTTGGAGAAAATGACTAAAAAATACTTAGAAAATACCTTCAAGGTATGAGGATGAAATTGAGAGCTAAGCACAGGGAAAATAAGAACTAAGGGTTTCAAAGAAAATTGAAGCTTTGGAGAGCCTTCAACTATTTTGATTTATATTTAAACATTTTAGAGATTGCAGCTTTGATTAGCTGAGACCCTCTCCAATTCCCCTTCAGCTCTGATTTATGGGCAGGCTGAATCTCAGTAAAATGAAAGCTAAATGAGGTGTTCTTTAAAATTACCTTTGAACACTTAAAGAAGGTAAGGAAGAGGGCAACTTGGTTGGTGCTGATATGAAGGGGAATGGGATATGAGGGTGAGTGTTTTTAGGAGCTGAGGTATTTTGAATACCGGAGAGGGGGAAGGAGCAGAAAGAACAGGATGTCAGGGTGTTTCTAATTGCTACATGTGACAGCAGTTATATATACATCACTTTTGACTGGGAGATGCATGAAGCTAGACTTGTTAGCACAAACAAGGCTGTTTGTGCATATGTAAGATGGAATTTGGTGGGGTTTTTTGGTGGTTTATTTTTTGTTGGGAAGAAATTTTTTTCTCAGTTTATTGAAGAAATGGCTTTGTCCTTTTGGTGTTTACAATGGATAGTCTCAGCCTATCCAAGGTTATTCTGATAGAAATGTTGTAGCTCCCAGGAAGCAGCTAGACACCTCCAGGTGAAACTGTGCATTATTATCCAGCCTGACCTTGGATAATCCTAGGGATGGGGCAGCCACAGCTGCTCTGGGCACCCTGTGCCAGGGTTTCACTACCCTCACAGCAGCAATTCCTTCCCAATATCCCATCTGTCCCTGCCCTCTGGCACTGGGAAGCCATTCCCTGTGTCCTGTCCCTCCAGGCCTTTTCCCAAACCCCTCTCCAGCTCTCCTGGAGCCTCTTAAGATATCCTTTACTTCAGGCTGAACAACCCAAGATCCCTCCATCTGTCTTCTTAAGAGAGGTGCTCCAACCTTCTAACAATTCTTGTGGCAATCATCCTGGACTAGCATCCTTTAATAATATGATGGATAGAAAAAGTTCTGTACATGACCATTGTCTTCTCAGTCCTCCCCAGTTTTTGCTCTTCGCATTGTCATCCTTTCTAATAGAGAAGAAAAACACTAATTAATACTGACGTTATCAGAAGCCAGTCAGAAATGGCTAATAGTGCCCCTTAAGGCAGTATCCAGGTCTACAAACGTTGTCAGCCCTGCTCTCTTCACAGCTGCTGGCATAGGAACTGACTCTGCTCAAGGGTGTGCTCTGTGTGACAGTGGCACTCAAGGGGTCAGAGTCTCACCCCAGCAAGCTGCTGCAGTTGTCTCATCCCTGTAAGAAAAATATCAGGTGCAGAGGAAATTGCACATGACAATTGTTTGAAAACGTCTCTTACATGAAGTAAGGAATGTGTCATAAGCAGATGATCCCTGTGAGAGTGGTAGCTGCCAAACTTGTGAGTTAGGCCGTGATGTTTGTAGAAGATTTTAATATTTTACAGCTGGAATGTGCATATAATGACTTATTCCCACCCCACATTCTTGCTGAGTTTGAAGGCATGGATACAAATTATTACTGACTGGCTCAAAAACTTCCTTGCAGATACTGTGGATTTGTTTCTTGACAGCCTTTATCATGGCAAGACGAATTGTTGAGGTATTATGAGTGCAAAAGATTGAGTCTGACTGTGGGGGAATGTTTAAGTTTTCCCAGTTAGTTAAAACAGCCGTAGGGCATCTTGGATTGGGTTCAGCTTCATAGCTTGGACACAGATCTCAGTTATCCTCTATTCTTGGCACTGGTCTTTGCTTGCCTGACAGCCTAGTGATGGGAATCCAGGATCTTCGACTACGTAAATCTGTTCCTACACAGGTGTCATCTCCCTCTGCAATTGCGTGCTCAGCATTCAAGCGTTTCTCTTGGTCGTTTCTCACTGACAACTCTTTCTTCCCAGCGGGGAGCAGATGAGCCTTGGCAAGCCATTATCACTCCTCTAAGACGATGTTGAGTCAGCCTCGACATCAGTCCTGAAAATAACTGTGGTCTTGTGCAGTCAGTGGCTTGGATCTTTTCCTGTTTGCCAGGATATTGTCCCGGCAAGGTGGTCTCACCCTTATCAACACAAACAGCTCACATGCATCCCCTGGGACATGCACAGGGGTGAGTAGAGGCCTTGTGGTGATATCTCTTGCATTCCATGTAAGGTTTTTATTCCAGACACATGCAACAATTTTGATGTCCCTGATGTGGCTGTTTGCAGCCAGTTTGAGAGAACCACTGCGGGCTGAAGTGCATAGTTACTATTTTCGTAACTACTGGCATCAAGTAATAACTTAAATGGTGTTGCTTCTGGAATTAGCCAGATCCCACAGCTTTTCATCTTTATTCTTGAGACATTTGGCTTCCCCTGTCTCCCTAATCACTTTCTCATGTGTTAAGCCAGGGTTGAGCCTTTCTGACGCAAAGCGCTCTTTCATGCACAAAGCCGTAAAGTCACACAGTTTCATCATGCTTCCAGATGGAGAAATGGCAGCTTCTTAGGAGAATTGCTTTGGAACTGGAACCTCAACGCAGAAGTTCCTCCTCTCCACAACTCCTGGGAGACAGCAAAGGCCCTAAGAAGGTCACCAGAGCTTCTTGCTTGCCTGAATAAGACTCATGGCTAAACCAAAGAAGGAGCTGGGGTAGAGGAAATAAAAAGATCTGTGCAAGCATGACACATATCCAGTCACAGATGAGGCAGCAAATCCTGCTGCCTCTGAAGGGCAAATGCCACTGGTGTTTCCTTTGGTAACACTTCAGTATTGGGGGTATCTTGTGGCCAGTCCCAAAGGGGGTGCTGCCAATTCCAGGGAGAACATCAAAAGTGGTGATGGGGCTGCCTGCAAATGGCAACACACAGACACCCTCGTGGTGGTGTTCCCTGTCTGCCACTCGCTATCGTGCATGGAGCCTAAAGGGATGTCTCACTTCCCCCCAAAACTGGACTGCTTATTTCTTTGCAAAGACAGAATAGACAACAAAAGGATTGCAAAGACAGGATGGACACCACCAGTCTGTGGCTGGACAGTGAACTTGGGGGGTATTTTATGGCTTAAGTTGTCATGCCATAAGCACTCCTGCAGAATAAATGGGAAAAAAGTTATCTCAAGGAATGGTTCTGAAGCAGTTCAGAGGTTTTAAGAAGGAGAAAGTTGTGCATTTCTTTGTCCTCCAGGTCCACAATTAACCTTGTCTATCTGCACTCATTCTCACTTAGCTAACACCTATTCAGCAAAGAATTTGGCAATGTTTAAAGCCGTCCCTGTTCAGCAATGCACAGAGGCAAGTGTTCCATATGAAATATGTACTGAAATACTTCTCCTAGGAGTCTCTTTGCCATCCTGACCTCTGCATCCAAATTCAAGCCAAAACTGAACTGATGACAGGGGCTTTGGCCCATGGACATTGCTCAAAGTGGTATCACAGTTTGAATATGTACAACATCTGCAATTTGAACGTATGAGCTGAACCTAATCTTTGATACAGGTGCAAAATCACCATCCTTCTTCAACTCTGGAAACCACCTTTACTGGAGTTTTACTAATCAGGATTTCTGACTAGTTTTATGCAGGAAGAAAAAAACAAGAAAACAGAGTGATTTCTAAGGATCTCTATTGCATTCACACTGATTTAATATAATGGAGGCCGTTAAGTTGAATAAAAAAGATACCTCATATCTGATCCCATGTGCAATTTCAGATATATGCTGTCTGAAGCTGGAATGTCTGGATGTGTGGAACAAGGCTGCTCTTGCACCTTGTCACTCCCTTGGTAGTGAGGGACAAAGTGAGGACATGAAATGGATAAATGGAGGCACAAAATCTGAATGCTTACGGTTTTGCAAAGGTACAAAAGTTTAATCAGTGTAAATTGCTGTGGGGATACCAAGACTAAAATAACTGAAAATTGATTCCCACTTACTTTGGAAATACTCTGCTGAACTGACAGTTGTTTTTCAATAGCTCCATGCCTGCTGAAGTCCAAGGAAGTTTTGCCACTGATTTCATCATGAGCAGAATGTTGCTGAGTAACTCTAAAAGACCATGCTCTTCTCAAATTAAAGTTGTCCAAATGAAATCAGCACATTTCAGGTCTTTCTTTTCCTAATTGATCCCTGTCCTGAAAGACATAATCTCCCATGATGTGCTGCTTGAAAACAGAAGGAGTCAAGTGGCAAAAGGAAGGTGAAATCCTTTTTTCAGAGTGCAGGCTGTCAAAGATTAAGTGTACACTCAATGTCAGCTATTAACATATCAGACCTTTAGTCTGATAGCTACAATCATCTTCAGGCTACACCCTATCGAGAGGGAACTGCAAATTTAAGGTTTTCCAACAAGTAGTTCATAGGCCAGCAGATGCATGTAGACCTATTACTTCTGATATATATTGTAACTAGATTCTACATAATATATAATGTATTTATACTATGTATATATGTATTACCTGGCCATGTTCTAATATATAGACTTTTCATCCCTGAGTGGGAGGAAGAAGCAATACATTCCTCCACCAATGACCATCTCACCTTCATGAAGCATCTACAAATCGCCCCAAAAATCACAGTTTGAGCACTAGCCACATCTCCCTGGTGTGGTTTAAAGTTGTGTGACAAGTCAAAACTCTGGTGTGGCGGCCTGGGTCACAAGGTCATTGTTACATGCCAATTATAACAATAAAATAGCAACAGCCAAACGTTATCCAAAGGCTGCACTAAGAATAGGTTGACTGAAATGTGGTGACTATGCATCATCATTAGAGAGCTGCTGAGTTTCAGAGAAATCTCTTCTAATGAACAACTGGATAATCACCAGCAAACGATGACTTTTGCAATTGAATCTAAAAGATGAACTCATTGATACTATTGGATTATTAGGAGCTTATGTATTGATGTTCAATCATTTTAATAGATGTGCTTTCCTTATTGTAGAGTATGACAGTAGAAGTGCTGTGAATAGTAATTTCCTAATAATAACCCTAATGATGCTAATAATACCATAATCTTTTTAAATCTAATTTAAATAGACGGAAAAAAAAAGACCTACTTAGAACCACTCATCTTTTGTTGGTGGAAATACTCTCAATATAAAAATTACATTTCTTTCCAACTCCTTTGGCACTAAGAAATCAAAGCCACTCACCACTTGCAAATCAGGCAAGAGTCCCAAATCTGTAAAATCTTTAGGGAAGCACTAATGTGTTGTGTTTAATAGGGATGAATTTAAGCATCTGCTCACAGACTTTGCTAAACTGAGCCTTCTCAGGTTTTTGGGCAGGGACTCAGCTCTAAATGAGATTAATTTTGCCTCCATATTGGGATGTCTATTATTACCTGAGTCAATTTTGTTTGTAACGAAGGCTTAGAAGGTGATTGCATGCATTAACAGAGAAGAGGAGAGTGTAGATGAAGGCACATGGCAAAGACACAGCTGAAATCAACTGTCTGGCACACCAAACTCTCAGGATATAGTAAATTTTCTTGACTCCACACGTACTTTTAATAAGTCATATCAGAAAGAAATTCTCTGAGAACATGTCACCCATGCATGGACTTGCCTAAACAGCGTTTAAAATAAATTCCATCATCAAATATTTTCATTTGGGTCCACCCTGAATTTGCAATACTTTTGCTACATGTATAAACACTGCAAATTTGACAGAGGTAATCCTGTAATGAAAGAATTAAAAGCAACTCCTTTTTTTTCTGCTAGCCCTATTTCATCTGTGTGTTATATATGTGGTTTTGTATTTCAGTCATATCTTCCTTTGTGCAAACAAAGTCAGGATTCCTGTGTTTTGCAGGGCTGACGTGTCCCTGGGAATAAGGGCTGGATTCTCTCGTGGCTAACACTTCACTCTGAGAGAGAAATTCTGGTTGCAAAATTTTTATTGGTGGCAACGAGTGAGACAGGAGAAACAAAATCTGAATTCTGGACTATTTGTAAGGCTGACAGCCAGGCTAAAAATACCTTTCCTGCTCAGCAACACAGATGAGTGGTCAAATAAATAAGGTAGTTGTCATTTTCTCTGAAAGAGTCCCTTTTCAGAATCAAAAAGTAAGTTGAAAGCAAGCAACATTTACAAGGGAGGGTAAAATGCCATGTTTGCTGAAAAATTCACTGTTACTGGCAGTGATGTCTTGCAGGAGACACCACAAGTGGACTCAGTGGTGACCACTCTGTGTGGATAAAAACGGGACTGGGTGATTACAGGAAGAGAAATGAGGAATGGTGTTGAGCTCCTGAAGTAACTCAGCCCCAAACCCCCCACTTTTCTTTCCTACCTGCCTCACCAAGAGGCAGGTTGAAGAGTGTTAATTCCAGAAAGATCTGGAACTGAGGGTCTTTGCATTGTCAGTATCCAGGCTGGGGGTGTTTAGTAGGCAGGGTGAGATCTGACTGTGTCCTTTTACACTGAAATTCTAAGTGTTCCCAGCTGGAAACCTTTTACAGTGGGAAAGGAAGGAGGAACACTACCCTTTTCCCATAAAGAAACCCTTTTTCAACCAAGTAATTTTGGAAATAGGCGGGTGCATTATAAATCCCCACAATGCTACTTCTCTGGACAATGGCACAGAATATGCAATTTCCTCACAGAAAGTCAACAGCTTTTTGTTACTCTCAGTGTTTCAAACCCAGCATTTGCCTGCCCACCAGCCTCAGCATCAAATGAGGAACAAGCCCACGTGCAGGAGAGGATTGCAGAGTAGGCACCAGGTTAGATGGCAGTGCTCAGCTAAACCCTGTTCATCTCTCCTGAAAGGTGGCCCCCAAGTCACTGTGGGCAACTCCAAACTTGCTCTGGCTTGTGCTGCCTGTTTTTGATGTCAGTGCCCAAGAGGATGAGCAGGGTATGAGGGTGCCTTGGGCCATGCCTCGAGTGTTTGGAGTGTGGTGGTGATGGGACCTGTCACTGCAGAGTCCCCCTGTGAGCATCTCCCTCCCAGGAGGGTTTAAACAGACCATGGGATGATTGTACTGCTCAGTTTATCCCTGGAAACACTGGGATTCAGGTACTCCCAAGTGTCTTTGCTCCTGCAGGGTGTATTGGAGAGGAATGTGCTCCTCTGGGATGCCCTTGCTGCAGAGTGATCCCAGGGAGACAGACCGGCAGAGTGTTAAAAATAAAATTAAAGGAAGACTGCAAGTGACAGAAAAGTTGAAGACAGGACTTTCAGAGAGCACAGTTTGTCAGGAAGACAGCTGCTTTTTATAGCATGCCTGGCATGGCTGATGGCAGAGACATTTGACATTTTGCTCTGATTGAGTGGCAGGTGGGGAGAAGGCAGCAGAGATACTGTAAGCAAATCACTTGGGAAGAGGAATTAGGAAGGGACAGGATTTGGGGAAAGTTGTGGAGCTTTGGCTGGACTCCTTGGCTGATTCACAGTGCTTGAAGGGTTGGATCCAAAGTCCCTTGACATCACTCTTCCATCACTTCATGGAAGGAAAAAAAAAGAAATTCAAGGTTCCAGGAAAATGAATTTCCTTCCACAAGGGTCTGCTTTCCTCAGGCTGTCAGAACTGCCTGTGTCCAGCTCTCTTTCCACAATGAGGCAGGGCAGGATTTGGTCCTTAGGGGTGACAGATGCAGAGATAAGGGTGAAAGAACTCCAAGGTGTCAGTAGTCATGTCTGGGATCCCCACCTTGTACACTGAACTGCCATTAGAGAGAAAATGGGGTGATATATCATGGGAATTACAATTAAGGCTGTCATTCTTTCTCCTTAACTTAGGCGAACCCAGCCCTGGCTCAAGAGTTTGGAAATTTGTTGAAATGGAAATTCAACAAATTCAATTTTCCCAATGGAATTGGGTCTTTTTCTCTCCATTTGCAAAATGTGGGTACCAGCAGGGATCTTCCTCCCACTTCCCAAGGTGCCTCTGGAATTGCAGCAGTCTGGGTATTACTCTTATCACTAGAAGGGACTCAGCCCCTGCAGGACAGCTTTTATCTGTGACACTGAATGAGCCCATGGCTTTTGACTGCTGCCACTGAGATGTTCATACACCACACTAGACCCCTGCCAAGCACCTAGAACAGGATAATACACAATGTTGTTTTTCTTTATGTGTTTGGGTAGTTTTACTGTGTTTCCCACGCAGCTCTGATCTGTGACTCATAAGAAATAATGCTGGTCACTGTGAACTGGGACCCCCACAAAAAAGTGGGAGTAAGTCTCTTATCAGTTACTGCTTATCACATGGACCTACTGATATATTTGTTCCAGACTTCCCTGAGCTCCATAATTTAATTTACTATATTTATGAGGTCTTCCTTATCTCCAAATACATTTTCATCTTATTTATTGTTCAGGAGACACTTGGCAGGAGTAGTTAAGTACCTCTTTAATTTACAGTCATCATTAATTTCATGACTGTCAATTTATTAGTGTTTACACCTTCTGTACAAGCAGGCAAAGTAAATACAGTAAGTGAATTTATCCCCAAACATTTGTCAGGCTGTATTTGTTAGTGTGAGTCTTTCTCTGTCAGTGCAAGGATAAACTATGGGACAGGAGAGGACAGGGTGAACACGTGTGAGGTAATTATCTAGGATCAAAGACACGAGGGATTCCATCAGGCAAACTTTCTTAACCTGTGTGTGCCTGAAGATCTTTGTCTGTAAGATAATCACAGAGAATGCAAATTGCACTGAATGTTGGCTTTGGAAAAGGGAGGGATTTGAGAAAAGAAATATTATTTGCTCAAGTATTTTCATTTAAGTAAGAAAAAAGTAAATTGTACTCTTTATTTGTGTTTTGCACGGAAACATTTTGAACTGTGCACCAGATCCAAAATGGCTGAGGGGCAATTTTGTTTCAAACTCTGTTTGACTAAGGTGCTATGGCATTTCATGCAAGCTGTGATTTGAATATTCATCATCTCCCATAGGCAAAACTTCTCCCACCAGGTTTGTGGCGTAGCTTCTTTTTCTTTTTCTCATCCATCTCAAATTCAAAGTGTTGAAAAAGTCCTACTGCAGGCCAGCTGTCTGGAGGCTTATGTGTAATTGTACTCC
This sequence comes from Nicator chloris, assembly GCA_013400495.1. Taxonomy (NCBI): domain Eukaryota; kingdom Metazoa; phylum Chordata; class Aves; order Passeriformes; family Pycnonotidae; genus Nicator; species Nicator chloris. Next base: position 152,429 of record WAAE01018799.1, read on the forward strand.
TGCTTCCAGCAGAGAGAAATCTGTGTAGTGCTAGGAATGATGTGTTGATGTTGAGTTTATACCTTGTCACAGGCTCAGTATGTATCTATTGGAAAATGCATCTACTTCCTTACGCTTTTCTTTCCTTCTGAGAAGTGGGAAAAATAACTCTGGGCAGAAATTTCTTTCTGAATAATTTTTGGGGGTGGAGGTACAGAGGCAGGATTTCATTTTTTTATTATGATTTTCCACCTAACATCTCATTTTAAATGAATTCAGCCCCCAAAATATTTTGAATACTGTGCTGCAAGGAGACTGGAGTTTACTGCTAAACCTTCTGTAATATATCATGATTTCTCTTCTTATTGAAGGGAAGTTGAACATTTGGGTATCTCAGACAGTGAAGTGTTAAGGGAGGTGTAGTCTTGCTGGTGAGTCCAGCTTTCAGGTGAGAATGGGATGGCAGGCAGCAAAATACACCCCTGAGACCGTCATGACAATCCTCCTTTAGTAAAAAGTTGTCTTTTAGTAGTGCTTCTAGTACAAAATAAATTTTAAAGAGCTGTATGTGGGAAAGAAACTAGTGCTAGTTAAAAATTACACTTCATGAAAGCATCAGTTTTCTAGTCATAGAATTGTTAAGGTTGGAAAAGCCCTCTAAGATCACTGCTAGCCCAGCACCACCACCTTGTTTACCACTAACCCTTGTCCCCAGGTGCCACATCCAGATAGCTTCTAAATCCCTGCAAGGATGGGGACTGACCTGTGAGGCCTCTGCCAGGGCTGGGCAGCCCTTTCTGTGAAGGATTTTTTCCTAATACTTAATATGATCCTCCCCTGGTGCAGCTGGAGACCATCTCCCTCCTCCTGTCCCTGTTCCCTGCGAGCAGAGCCCGACCCCCCCAGCTGTCCCCTCCTGGCAGGGAGTTGTGCAGAGCCACAAGGTCTCCCCTGAGCCTCCTTTTCTCCAGGCTCAGCCCCTTCCCCAGCTCCCTCAGCCTCTCCTGGGGCTCCAGCCCCTTCCCCAGCTCCGGTCCCTGCCCTGGACACACCAGTGCAAAGAAACTTGCAGGGGAAACGCATCCATAAAACACTTGACATTACTACTTTGCTTACCATTTCCTGTGGTTTTTTTGTATTTTGAATCCTGCAAAGATTTTGGTTTTCATTTGTGCATCTGTTGTCTTACTAATGTCTTACTTTGACAAATACTAATATTACTACTAATAATATTAGTGATAATGCTCCTTTGTCTGAGATGTACCTGAGAGCAGACTTTATCTACAACAGGCAGACCATGAATAGACATTTCAGTTGTTCTCCCTCATGGGTCCCTCCGAGCTGCTGGAAAGGATGAGAATGCCCTGTGCATGAGGGAAGCCAGATGGGTGATAATGAGGCAGAGATTCCCAGGACAATAGATAGCTCCAGGAAGATTGCAAAGCCCTCAAAGCCTTTCCTGAGATCCTCTAGTTTCTAGCAAAAATTATTGGCTGGCTGCAGGAATTACTGGGTGAAAACCCATACTAGCCGTGATGTTAACGTAGGGACAGATTCTCCCAAGGGTTCTCTGCAACCAAAGAATCCAAAATCCACTTAATACAGCTGCGCTTAGCCCAATGTTTACTCATAATAAAACATCATTAGAGAGACCTAGCCCTGCATTAGTGTTGGCTTTGTTCTGATGAAATCTGGCTGTACAAAGAGTATTCGGAGAGCCGCTCTGGCAGAAACACCCTCTGCTGAGTGCTGCCAAAACGTGCTCTGCTTTACAGGCAAGGTCCTGCCCACGCCTGGGGAGCACTGAGGTGATGAATAAATTCACGACTTGCTGGAGAAACAGCTTATACTTTTTCTTTTTGCTCCACTGTGCAGAAAAGCCAGCTGGAGGCTGCAGCCGGTGAGGAAATCTGGGGTCATTCCTTGCTCTGGGCAGCGTGTTGGCCGTGGTGTGTGCTTGTGAGAGGGGTAACAGAGCATCCTGCGTGGTGACCCGTCTGGCCTGCTCCTGTGCAGGTAGCAGGGTTACTTCAAGACAGCAGAAATCCACTATTCTCACCTCAGCTGTTCTGGCCTTGCTAGCCTTCACTGTTTTTGTCACCTTCCTCAAAGCTTTTGTTGTTTTAGGGTTGATTCTTAGCTTGGTTGCAAAAACCTGTCTCATTAAGGTCTTTTATGTTGGTTGAGGTCTGTTTATATCTGTGTTAACTACTTGTGTAGGTTAGCTTAGGCCTGTTAAAAATAATTAATATTCTAAATGTAGAAATGCTCACACAGGACATGACTCACCTTCTGTGGGAATTAGTGAAACTCAGTGATTTAGGCAGGTCCTCTGAGGAAAAAAAGGGAAGAGCCTGAAGTGCCCACATGCATCATTTAAAGATTATTTTCACTGGAATTCGTCAAAATAAATATTGCAAATTGCACATCTTAGACTCCAACAAAAGTATGCACCTACCTGCATGAGGGAAAGCAGAAGCTATTTAGCAGCATCAATAACTAAACATGGGGAAGGAGGAAGGCAGAGAATGTTTATGCCAGATTTCAGCAGGTGGGATGATTTCTTGCATGCAAGACTCTGGGAAGAGCGTGCTGCTCTGAGATCTGTGCCCAAGTAGTCACAAGAGAATCACTGAGGCTGGAAAAGACTTCCAAAATCTTCAAGTCCAGCCTTTCACTGATCCCCACCTTGCCAACCAGACCAGAGCACTGAGTGCCATGTCCAGTCAGTTCCTGAACACCTCCAGGGGTGGAGATTCCACCACCTCCATGGGCATCCCTTTCCAATGCCTGACAACCCTTTCAGTGAAAAAATTCTTCCTTCTGTCCAACCTGAACCATCCCTGGTGTAGCTCAAGGCTGTTTCCTTCAGACCTTAATTGCCTGTGAGAAGAGGCTGATTGTATCTTTATCCCAAATCACACATGGGGAAGGATTAAAACCTGAATATTGACTGCATAAAGGACAAAAAGGGATCACTTGTTTTAGGGAGGAGTGAAAGAGAAAGTTTTTATAGTTGCATAAGCCATGATTAAAAATTGAAGCAATTTTAAAGAGATTTTGCAATGCTTTTGAGTGTGTCTTAATTATTGTGTGTTCTGCTTTTCACGATTTACATTTTATTTGGGCAATTTTTGGAGTTGCTGAGGAGCAGCAGCATCCATTGGTTTGAGCTCGAGTTGAGAGATGTCAGTATTGGGAGAGCACCAGGGCAAAGTGTGGCTGAACTGGGGGCATTTCCAGGCAAGGGTTCTTGAGCATGTTCACTAACAGATACCCACAGCATGTCACAAAGTGACCATCCTCGGCTCACTGCCATCCTGAAGCAGCTACAAATGTGGCCAAGGTGGCCAAGATCACAGGGATGTAGTAATAAATGCTGCTCACTTTGCTTGAGGAGATTGTCCAAAGCTAGAAGAGAGCAAGACCCAGCATGTGGCTCAGCCACTGTCAACACAAGGAACCCACTGAGGTGAACCCCCTAAAGATAATGCTGGTATTTCTTGGGTTGCCTCCATTTTGCCCTTAGACTTTTCTCAGTAAAACTCTCTGCATGTGTCACATCAGCTGGTGTTTTCCTGTTCACAAGACATGATGAGATTACGTGTTAGAGATAATATCACCTAACATCCTCCAGCCAGTATCATCACCATTAAATCTTACATGGCTAATGTTAGATATTTTATTTAATGGAGAACTTCCCTTCACCCCTGCCCACAGATGATATTTCTTCCTTCCATAAGGAGTGACGACAAACATTTCTGACAATAATTAATTTTCCGTTAATTATTTTCTATTTTTGTACAGTGTGCTCTTTTTATTCTAGCTCCCTCACAAATTTGGCGTTGAGACCCCTTCACCCTTTCCATCGATTCAAGTACAGGGTTCCATTCTTCATTAAGGCTATTTTAAAATCTGCAAAGAACTGTTTTCCAGATGTGGATATGCACAGACAGTAATTGCACTTCATGATCACTTCCAGCTGCCCTAAATGCCTGCCAAAAAATTCCCACAAGGAGCGCATGTTTTGTGCTGGAAATCAGGGAGAACATTGTAAAATGATAATGTGTTGCACACTGCGGTACCTACAAGAGTTATGGACTTTATAACCAAACTAATTGGAATTAGGCTTTACTGTAAAGGTCAAGAAAGTTGCAAAGAAATGCAATCTTAGTAAATTAATCTGTTGGGTTGTTTTTGAATACTATTGAGCACCTGTTTGTTTGATAAGGTTTTTTTTTTCTGTTTTTGTTTTTGTTTTTGTTTTTTGTGAATTATATAGTTGAATACTCTGTGGATGCCTTATAAGTTTGCATAACATGGATATGGCTATCTTGTATTTTGAACTTGGATGTGTAATTAGATACCACATATCCTTGTACCAAATAAAACATTTTCCTCCTGGAAATGTTCTGGTGTGACTTGAACTTATAGCTATGGATCACATGTTCTGCTGGTGTTAATAGCCTCAGTTTCATTGATAACAGTAGAGATATGTACACACTGCTAGGACTGAACTCAGTACTGTATTTTTGTTATTTCAACAATTTAATTTTTAAATAGGTGTTTATATAGCCTCCATAGCAGTTTTCTCCATTTTTACTTGCACAACCTTATGATTCTTGGCTGAGACACAGTTTAATGAAAGAAGACCAGCAGAAGACATCACTTATAACCTCAGAGTGAATAACAACATCCTAACCTAGAGCAAGTGCTTTAGCAGTCTTAAAAAAAAGAAGTCTAGTGGAAGGTGTTTCTGCCCATGGCAGGTTGGAATGAGATGGTCTTTAAGGTTCCTTCCAACCCAAACCATTCTGGGATTCTATTAAAGCAAACAGTCGTTTTTGAGCCAGTGATCTTCAATCTTTTCTACCTTACTTTTTAAGATTTTTTTTTCCTCAGTGAAGATATGGATTGCAATTTTGCAAAGTTCTGACTACAGGTTTTCTTCACTTGGTCAGCCTTTCTCTTGCCACCTTCTTAGGTGTAGTTCCTACACATCCTGGAGATCATATGTTGATAACCACTCCATGTCTCATGTGTTTATGAGATAAACACATAACTGCTTTCTACAAATACATTAAAGCCTTACTAGAGGTGTGTTTAAGCTTCAGTTCTTTTCTGGGAAGTAACTCCCTAACAATTTTCTGTGGTCAGGATTCAGGCCTCCCAGAAACAAGGAACATTGTGGCCCAAGGTGCTTTCTGTGTGAGGTAGCTGTAATATTTATGTAGGCAGTCCCCGTGATTGCTCCTGATGAATACACAGCTGAATACTTTGCTAGCTGAATGAAACCCCTTAGTAAAAAAAATATATAGCTTAAGTGTCAGAACTACAATTAAGAAAAAGGTAGGTGTTAAAGGAAAATTAGACTTCTAAACCTCTATTTCACTGCCCTTCCACCCCTCCCACCCCCCCACTCCGAAGGAAAAAAAAAAAGTACTGGTGAACTGTAAACCTGGTGAGCATATGGCAAACCCTGTCCATGCAGGAATTACTGGGTATAAGACAAAACTGAAAATCGAAAGGTCAGGAAATATGAATTCCCTTAAGTTTCCTCTGTGTGATACCTAAAGTAGCTTAAGGAAAGGATATCGTGCTACAAAGTTAATCAAAATCCATCAACCACATAGGGATCAAGCCCATCAGAGTTCAAAGAGTATCTGGAAGATACTCTTAGAAATATATTTTTGCTTTGGCAATCCTGCAAGGAGTTGTACTTGATGACCTTATGGTTCCCATCCAGCTTGAGAAGATTGCATGGTTTATTTTACATCATGACAAGCAGAGGAGAGGGGATGATTCTGAAGTAGGCTTTAGAAGGGTTAGGTACTGTAGAAAAGTCTAAAATGAGTCTCCCTCTGCTTAAATTCCCCTACTGCAAGCAATTCCCCTCATCCATGTGCTCATCTCGTTCCTATTACAGTCCAAAAGGGGCTTGAATGCTGATCAGCCCCAGAAGTGGGTGAGTCCTGTCCTGCCAGCTCAGTGCACAGGCACCACGGGACTGCATCAGCCTGAAACACCTCACAAAAATATCCAGTACAAAGACAGAGGCACCTGTGGAACAACCTTGATTGTATTTTCTCCTGCTCTCATTAGACCATGCACTACCCCATAGCACTGGCACTTGTTCCCTGAACAAGAACAGGCCATGGGGCTGCAAGTGGCATGCTCAGCCTCTCGAAGTGCAGAGGGAGTGGAGCCCTTCCTGTGAAGTCACAACAGTTTTGAGCACTTTTTACACCAATACACACACACACAGACCAACCTAAAGGCATTGTCTTCACTCTGACTAAGCATCTCTTGTCATCCTCTTAATTTCCTGAAGCCGTTCATGATCTTCAATATATTGTATGACAATAAGATGCTAATTTTTCCTTTACCAAATGTGAGATCTTCATAATAGAATGCAACCTGTTGGGTACAAAATACCTCTTCTAATGCACAAACAAATCAAGTCTAAAAGGCAGATGTCTCCATCTGAGCTGTTCATCTTTGGTTCATTTTTTCCCCAGAGTCAATGGTGAGAGGTTGTGAATCATCAGATTTAAAATTAGAAGTACTGTCCTTTGAAGTGCTTCCACTGAGTAGGGTCACCAGCCAGGATGACTTTTACATTTGAGACCTGTAACACTGACCACCTACATATCAAGATAAGTTTCATCAATAGGGAAAAAGCTGCAGATTCTACCACAAAAGCTTCTTCAGGACTCCCAGGATTGGTGCCTAGGAGTAGGCAGCAGGAGCAGTTTGATGTTTGATGACGTTGATGCTAAAGTGGCTCCTTCAGTTATTGATTGAGTGGTGTGACATCTCTGACAGCCTCAGCAAGCACTGGTCGTGGCTGGGTGCCTGATTTGGAGCCCAGTGTGGTGAACAGGCTCTGAACTGACTATTTGTTGGATTGTATGGTGAGCCCTGTGCCTCCATGTGACATCATCAGCCTGACAATGCAGCTGCAGCAATCCTTTCTCACCGTAGGTGGAAGTCTCTGGCCACAGCAACTCTGTAGGCAGCACTTGCCACTTTCTAGACAAAAGGAAGTTATTTTCTTACTATGGTATTTGTCTTGGTAGGTGGGAAAGCACTTGTAGCTGGGCATGGTGAAAGGAATAATAACCTTTTGTTGTGAAGCTTTGTCATAACTGTGCCTGCATGTGCTCTGGGGTAAAAATTCCCCCCAAACATTATTTTATTGTGTCTCCATGAACAATCCTTCATTCACAACCCTCCCACACCCAGGCATTCACACATGACCAAGGTTCATAGCTGAAGATACTCACTGATGCACAATTCATCAATGACTCTTTTCAGCAGTGAGCCTCTCTGATGATGGATTTTTTACTCTGCTCTCCAGCTGACCCAGCACCTCAGCTATCCCAATGTCTAGCCCAGAGTCTCTTGGTTTTCTCATCTCCCTTCTGTTTAAACATATCTATTTCTTAAAGTTAAGGCCTATTGAAATTTCAGGAGGAAAGAACTCCTGCCAAGAAATACAATTTTGTCAAACCTAATGTTTGGCAAGAGAATGTCAGCTCTACATCCATGCATGCACAAAACTTTGCTGGTGAGAAATTTGAAAGAACAAAACCATTTTGAGTGTTCATTTCAAAACAAGGTGAAATATTGTGTTACACTAAGCCTAAACTACAATTTTTTTTTCTTCTCAGTAAAAGTCCCCCACATTTTTATAAATCATCATTTTGGTTTGAAATGTCAACCTGAGATAATTTTCCTTTTGGGTTTTCTTGGAAACTTCTCAAGCAAGTGAAGGTTTTTAAAGCCTACAGTTCAGGACTTTTTATTTTTTTTTATTTTTTTTTTTTTTTAATTTTTTTTTTTATTTTTTTTTTAATAGGGAAAAATGTTTCTTCACTTGCCATACTTCTAGTTTTCAGATTCTGTCTCAGGATTTGCCATACTCTCTTTGCATAGAGCTACTCTTCACTACAGATGATTTCCCTGTATCTCATATTCAATGTAAGTAGTAACTACAAGGGAAATAGTTTATTTTACACTCAGCTAAAAGCAGTAAGCTAAATGATTTCATTCTGGTTATGCAGAAGGCTGTCATGGAAAAAAGGAGCAAATTTTCAGCCTTAGATGGCCTCAAGGGGTGGAGATGTATTACTGGCTCAAGCACTCTTGCTGCAAAGTGCAGGGGATCTGTCTGAGTGGAAGGACCATTTTAAAGCCTGGCTTTTACAAGGTTGATCTTCAAAGTGTGCTGCACCACCACAGTAATTCCTCTGCTGCTTTTCTACCTCCCCTGCCTGCACTTGTGATCATGCCCCACAGGTCTGCTCATTTCAGCACTGCTGTACAAGCCTTGCCAGGCTGCAGGGCTTTGCCAGGCTCGCTGCCTCTGTCCTTTTCAACTCCACACTGCTTTAAAAAACAACTCTCACCCTTTGTAACCAGCCTGAAAGGCCTGCAAGGCTGTTGGTTTTAAAAGGGAGTTTAGACAACAGAATTTTTGGTCTTTCTTGATAAACCACCCCCCAGCCATAGGTAGAAAAAACACCAGGAGTCCTCTGTTTTTTTGACCTTTCTCCCAAAATAATCAATATGTGCAGGTTGTCAAGCATATTGAATGATGTTGCAGTAGAGAGGATGTTTCATATACTCAGCCCTCTTTTCCCAGCTGGAAAACCAAAACCAGAAGAGGCCTAAGGATCCCCTCAGAAGGTTTCTGCAGGGCCCTGTGTTTCAGCAGTCTTACACATCAAGGTATGTGAGGCTAATGCCCAAAATAACAGCTCTCAAGCCATGATGAGAATCGTACAGAAAGCACTTACCACTCTTAAGCCAAAATCAATAGCAAATTCTTTTCCTTAGCTCAAAAGGACAAAACTATTTGTTTCGCCATCACACCAGTAGGCCATTCCTTGAGATGAGCTGCTTCCATCAAAGGCAGCAGCGCCTGCAGAAACAGAATTAACTTAACTTCACTAGCCTCTAATCATAGAAGGATTAGGTAATTCTATCTCTTCAAAGTGGATAAACAGTTTCAATTGCCTACCATGGTAAGTGGGTCTGTTTTAAATTTAGAAACCTTTCATAGTCTGTGGACAGTGTCTTTCCTGTGACCTTGAAAGCAGCAAAATCCCTTCTGAGGCTCTGCCCAAGTTTTGATTCTGCCTTATGGAATGATACTGAGAAGTTGCTGAGAGGCTGGACATTTTTGCCAAGTGCTATGACTCGATTAATGTAAAAACCTATCTGTAAAGTCAGTTGGGCTGTACTTTTGCATATTACTCCCTCTGGATCGTGGTCTTCTCATGCACACTGATGCCATCCCGTGTTACTGCCAGAGGGTTATGGCTGAGTCTGAGGCTCCAGCACAAATCTGCAGAACAGTAAGTGGGATGGAGGTGGAAGGAGAAGAGTGGTGGACATGAGGGCCATGAGACTGGGGGCTGATGCTACCACAATCAGAAGCCTACAAATCTATTTCCTACATCTGGAAGCTGATTTTAATGAACAGAACCTAATGTGTCACATTGCCCAAGCAAGGGAAGTATACAATTTAATGATGAGCAAAAAGAATAGTATAGAATCTATTGCCTTCTGCTGAATGGGTGCTGCTCAATTCTCCCCTTGCTGTGCTTTACAAGGGTGTCTGTACCTATGTTTATTATTCCTCTGTAAATCTTCCTTCCTTCCTTCCTTCCTTCCTTCCTTCCTTCCTTCCTTCCTTCCTCCGTCCCCCCCTCCCCCCGCCCTTTCTCTCCCCCCCCCTTCTCCCTCCCCCCCACCCCCTCTCCCCCCCCCCCC